>SJYC01032093.1:0-28456 GCA_006408675.1 Madoqua kirkii | reverse complement strand
AGTTTTCTGAATGTTGAGTTTTAAGCCAACTTTTCCACTCTGCTCTTTTACTTTCATCAAGAGGCTCTTTAGTTCTTCACTTTCTGCCATAAGGGTGGCATCATCTGCATATCTGAGGTTATTGATATTTCTCCCGGCAATCTTGTTCCAGCTTGTGCTTCTTCCAGCCCAGTGTTTCTCATGATGTATTCTGCATATAAGTGATTTATTAGAATAGGACATTTGTGAGGCTTACAAGTGGGCAGTTGAGAAATGCCATGCTCCAAGAACTTAGCAGGCTACAGTTTTATAAACAAAGGAAAAGTGGGGAAGGAGAGAGACCTTCTTTGTCTCTTTTGAGTATTTGGCATGTTTTTATTGTTAGTTCCTCCTCCAGGTAGAGCAGGGGAGTTTTCTAGTCCCTGAGTGGTCAAGCTAGGTTCACAAATGATTGGTTTTAATGTGTGCAGAGAGCATGTTCTAGGAATCATTAACTTACTGAGCTCACTGGGCAGGATATGGGCTCCTGCCACCACTGTTTTATGGTTTGGGCCTGTCCCGTGCTTCTGTTGCACGGTTTTGTTGCTAAGTAAGCTGCTTGATTTTGTGGTTAAGCAAATGTGCTTTCGTGAGTAATCATTAACTTACAGGGGTCTCCCATATCTTTTTAATTACAGTCCCCTAGTGGAATTAGCTATTAATCACCTATTTTATCCCTTTACTCTGTCCCTATCATTTCTAAGACTTAACTCAGTGCCAGCATAAAAGGAGAATCAATGGATGTTTACTGAATTGATGGTACCTGGATTGTATCTGGTGATCAATGAATTATGGTTTTCTTTCTAAGGTTATAGAGCCAGTTAGTGAAATAGAGGGGTGAGTGCTGACCTTTTGTTCCTTAAATCAATTAGTAAGATTGCCTTACAAGGAAGGTTATTGAGAAAATGCCTATAAAATATCTTTAGTTTAAGCAAAAATAGCACTTAAATAGAGGTTATGTTGCATAGAACTGCCTTTCTATTTTCCAAATTAAGCCTGTTACAGAATATCCATTATATTTCTTCTTCAGTTTTCAGTTTTAATACATTTTAGACAAGGTGGAAACTCTCAGGGCACAGTCATCAATATTTCTCAGCAAGACTCGACTCCTTTGTAATTAAACTGCCCTCTCCTGCTAATTTGTATGCATCCATATAATATCCCTTTCCTCAAATTAAAAGCATCACTCGTTGACAACGCTTAAAAACTGAAGCCAAGATAGAGAAGTGAAAAGGGATAGGACGAAGAAGCAATCAAATTGGATATTTCTTCTGAGTTAAGGTATTTTTCTTCCTTTATGTCTTGTCAAGTGGTTACTTTTGTGGTGACATCAGCTGTACTATGGGAACATATTTGATAGGTAACATGTTTCATATTCATGAGTCAGTGATGAATCTTGGAAACATTTTTTATAACTGGAAAAGAAGCAAGAACAGTCCATTTTTCTCATTACATGTTGGTAGTCTAAATCTGTTCAGCTTAGATAAAACTGACTTTCTATAGCCATTTAGTATAGATGTGAATAACTCTTGGGCCATTATTGTATATTCTATTGTTGTGAAACTGGAAGAAATGGAGTCAACTAGAACATAGTTCTGTTACTGTAACACGAAATGTAAACTCCTCTCGTACAATTGTAGAAATTAAAAAACCCCAACTCCAAGATAATGAAATGATGGATGTTGACTTAAAAAACAGTCAAAACCTAAAAACTGAGAGTTGTTCTGTTCAGTAGGAATTTTTAAGACTTCAGGCCCGGGAAACAGCATCTCAAATGACACTGAGAGAAGGTGGGGGTGGGGGACAAGCGGGGAGGAGTCAGATTATATAGAATTTTGCAACAAAGGATTTTTGTGAATTGAAAGCCAGAGATCTCAAGTCAAGGAGTTTAGCGCTTTTTTACATATGGGGGCTTCCCTCGAGGCTGAGGTTCCCTGGTGGTTCATATGGCAAAGAATCCACCTGCAAGGCAAGTGAGTTTGATCCCTGGGTTGGGAAGATCCCCTGCTGCTGCTCAGTCATTTCAATCGTGTCCGACTCTGTGTGACCCCATAGACGACAGCCCATCAGGCTCCCTCGTCCCTGGGATTCTCCAGGCAAGAACACTGGAGTGGGTTGCCATTTCCTTCTCCAATGCATGAAAGTGAAAAGTGAAAGTGAAATTGCTCAGTCATGTCTGACTCTTCACAGTTGCTCAGTCATGTCTGACTCTTTGCGACCCCATGGACTGCAGCCTACCAGCCTCCTCCACCCATGGGATTTTCCAGGCAAGAGTACTAGAGTGGGTTGCCATTGCCTTCTCCCAGGAATATCCCCTAGAGAAGGGAATACCTACCCATTCCTGTATTCTTGCCTGGAGAATTTCATGGACAGAGGAGCCTGGTGGGCTACAGTTCCTAGGATTGCAGAGTCAGCTATGACCGAGCTTCTAAGACACACACACACACACACACACACACACACACACACACACACACTACATATGGGAAGATGCAAGAGTCTGGGCTCGCTGAAATCATTCCTCTGATATGCGTCTCAGCTACCTGGGGCCAGTATTCTGTGTCTTTCACATCCTGAGTTCCTCAGGGCTCCCTGTAAGGACTGTCTTCAATCTCATGGCTGCTGATATCAGGGATTCAGTGCTCTCAGTTCAGCTCAGTTCAGTTCAGTTGCACAGTTGTGTCTTATTCTTTATGACCCCATTAACCACAGTATACCAGGCCTCCCTGTCCATCACCAACTCCCAGAGTTCACCCAAACCCATGTCCATTGAGTCGGTGATGCCATCCAGCCATCTCATCTTCTGTTGTCACCTTCTCCTCCTGCCCTCAATCTTTCCCAGCATCAGGGTCTTTTCCAATGAGTCAGCTCTTTGCATCAGGGGGCCAAAGTATTGGAGTTTCAGCTTCAACACCAGTCCTTCCAATGAACACCCGGGACCAATCTCCTTTAGGATGGACTGATTGGATCTCTTCACAGTCCAAGGGACTCTCAAGAGTCTTCTCCAATACCACAGTTCAAAAGCATCAATTCTTTGGCACTCAGCTTTCTTTATAGTCCATCTCTCACATCCATACATGACTACTAGAAAAACCATAGCCTTGACTAGACAGACCTTTGTTGGCAAAGTAATGTCTCTGCCTTTTAATGTGCTGTCTAGGTTGGTCATAACTTTCCTCCCAAGGAGTAAGCTTCTTTTAATTTCATGGCTGTAGTCACCATCTGCAGTGATTTTGGAGCCCCTCAAAATAAAGTCAGCCACTGTTTCCACAGTTTCCCCATTTATTTGCCATGAAGTGATGGGACCAGATGCCATGATCTTCTGGAATTGCTGATGACTGTGACATTCTTGTTTATTGATATGGCAGGAGATATTCTAAGTCTCTTGGGTCACATTCCAAACTTGAGAAGGGCTGTGTAATGCTGCTGTGCAAGGAAATAGTTTCCAAAAGAATTGGAAATAGTATAACTTGGCATGTCTTTGATTTAAATTCTAAATGTTTGCAAAAGTAGGCAATTGATTCTTATTAGCATCCCCCAGCTGTGGTTTGTTTTTCCATCTTGACCCTCTCAATTATTCTGTTTCTTATTTAATGAAGACAGATTTCCCAATCCTTGTTTCATAATGTTGGCCTCTTGAGTGTGATTTAATCAGAGTGGTGGTGATAATATGCAGAATTTAATAGGGAAGGGAAATAGCTAATTATATATGCTATCAAAGGAAGTCAGGGAAGCCTTGGAGAAAAGATACACCCCTAAATCTCAGAGTCACATGTCATGACACAGAATATGGAGCCCACAAACAGTCATGGTATGGCTGAAGTCAAAGTCTATCTGTTCCATGAATAGACCCCCAAATAATACCCGTATTCTTCCTTCTGGCCTCCTGATAAAATTTTATGTGAACTTTGGAAAAAAATATCGCAAATGTTGTATTCCAAATAGAGAAACTATGTAGTCACTGAATTAGAACTCTTAACAATTCCCATGATGCTGGCTAAAGGAAGGGCCATCTCCAGGCTGGCAATTTGCAAGAACTATGTAATAGCACTCAAGTGCCTCTTCCCTGTGCTGGGTTCCTGACCTGTCTCCATCCTCCCATACAATTTTCTCCCACATCCTCCATTCACATTTAAATATAAATTCCTCCACTGGAGATTAGGCATCCTTAGAGACTACTCCAATGATCTCATTGGTGGAAAAATGGCAGCCAGAGTTATGAGTTTGGCTTTATATGACTTATTATATGACTGATAAATGCCAGAACTATATTTGTTGACTTTTTTCCTCTGTAATCAATGTCAACAGTTTTAAGAGTTATTGTGATTTTTCAACATTGCCAAAAATGTATTAGGAAGTTAGAATAATAGTTAAGAAGCCAACAGGAAACAGTCATGCCACCCTAAAGGTGAATGCGTGCTCCCAGGAGGATGAGCGGGACCTTGGGAGGACCAGCCTTGGAGGTGAGGCTACTGCAGCAGAGTGGAGGGGCAACAGGCCAGTCTCCCTGTTTCAGCAGACACTGCTCACGGGCATCTCCTGCTTCCAGCTACTCCTGTATGCATGCTCAGTCACTCAGTCGTGTCTGACTCTTTGTGACCGTAAGCCACCAGCCTCCAATGTACATGGGATTTCCCAGGCAAGAATAGTGGAGTGGGTTGCTGTTTCCTGCTTCAGGGGATTGTCCCAACCCAGGGATCAAATCCATGGCTCCTGCACTGGATGTGGATTCTTCACCACTGAGCCACCTGTTTCTAGATACTCACTTGCCTACAAAAATAAGCCAGAGGAAACTAGTGCTTACTACAGCTGTGGAAGCATCCAAATAAGTTGGGCCTGTTGAACAATTTAGAGCAACTTCAGTAGGATAAAATTCCCAGAAAGATCTAGTTACCTTCTTTTTATCATAGCCTCATGAAATTTACAGCTCTCATTTATCCAGGGCTAATTTTTTTTAAGTTTATTTCTTTATGTCTAAGTTTACCAGGTGGTAGAATAAAGGTGTTGAGATAAAATAATGAAGTATCATCCCTATCTTAAGGCCAACATTATTAGCATCCTCCCTAAACTTTTCCCTATCTGTAACAGCAGCTCAAGGGTTGCTGCTGCTGCTAAGTTGCTTCAGTTGTGTCCAATTCTGTGTGACCCCATAGACGGCAGCACACCAGGCTCCTCTGTCCCTGGGATTCTCCAGGCAAAAATACTGGAGTGGGTTCCCATTTCTTTCTCCAAAGCACGCATGTATGCTAAGGTGCTTCAGTCATATCCAACTCTGTGCGGCCCCATGGAGCAGCCCACCAGGCTCCTCTGTCCACGGGATTCTCTAGGCAAGAATATTGGAGTGAGTTGCCATTTCCTTCTTCAGCTTAAGGGTTACCAATCCCATTTCTCATGACTAAAATATCATGAGCTTTAACTCCTCGAGCTCCAAACTCAAGAGACTTTTGTAATGTGGTAGGAAATGAGTGATAAGAAACCATTCATCCACTGGCAACCTACTCCAATACTCTTGCCTGGAAAATTCCATGGATGAGGGAGCCTGGTAGGCTACAGTTCATGGGGTTGCAAAGAGTTGGACACAACTGAGCAATTTCACTTTCTTTGTTTCTATAGTTCCTTTTGGAGAAAGAAATGGTAATCCACTCCAGTATCCTTGCCTGGAGAATCTCATGGATGGAGGGGCCTGGGGGGGTGGTGCAAAGAGTTGGACATGACTAAGTAACTAACACACACACACACATCTACTCCATTTAGGTTGAGTCTGACCACGCTTTAATCTAGAGCCAGACATCCTGGAAGGTGAAGTCAAGTAGGCCTTAGAAAGCATCACTATGAACAAAGCTAGTAGAAGTGATGGAATTCCAGTTGAGCTGTTTCAGATCCTGAAAGATGATGCTGTGAAAGTGCTGCACTCAATCTGCCTGCAAATTTGGAAAACTCAGCAGTGGCCACAGGACTGGAAAAGGTCAGTTTTCATTCCAATCCCAAAGAAAGGCAATGCCAAAGAATGTTCAAACTACCACACAATTGCACTCATCTCACATGCTAGTAAAGTAATGCTCAAAATTCTCCAAGCCAGGCTTCAGCAATACGTGAAACATGAACTCCCTAATGTTCAAGCTGGTTTTAAAAAAGGCAGAGGAACAGAGATCAAATTGCCAACATCTGCTGGATCATCAAAAAAGCAAGAAAGTTCAAGAAAAACATCTATTTCTGCTTTATTGACTATGCCAAAGCCTTTGACTGTGTGGATCACAATAAACTGTGGAAAATTCTGAAAGAGATGGGAATACCAGACCACGTGACCTGCCTCTTGAGAAATCTGTATGCAGGTCAGGAAGCAACAGTTAGAACTGGACATGGAACAACAGACTGGTTCCAAATAGGAAAAGGAGTACATCAAGGCTGTATATTGTCACCCTGCTTATTTAACTTCTATGCAGAGTACATCATGAGAAACGCTGGGCTGGAAGAATCACAAGCTGGAATCAAGACTGGAATCAATAACTTCAGATATGCAGATGACACCACCCTTATGGCAGAAAGTGAAGAGGAACTAAAAAGCCTATTGATGAAAGTAAAAGAGGAGAGTGAAAAAGTTGGCTTAAAGGTCAACATTCAGAAAATAAAGATCATGGCATTCGGTCGCATCACTTCATGGGAAATAGATGGAGAAACAGTGGAAACAGTGTCAGACTTTAGTTTTGGGGGCTCCAAAATCACTGCAGATTATGACTGCAGCCATGAAATTAAAAGACACTTACTACTTGGAAGAAAAGTTATGATCAACCTAGATAGTATATTCAAAAGCAGAGACATTACTTTGCCGACTAAGGTCCATCTAGTCAAGGCTATGGTTTTTCCTGTGGTCATGTATGGATGTGAGAGTTGGACTTTGAAGAAGGCTGAGCACCGAAGAATTGATGCTTTTGAACTGTGGTGTTGGAGAAGACTCTTGAGAGTCCCTTAGACTGCAAGGAGATCCAACCAGTTTGTTCTGAAGGAGATCAACCCTGGGACTTCTTTGGAAGGAGTGATGCTAAAGCTGAAGGCTCCAGTACTTTGGCCACCTCATGAGAAGAGTTGACTCATTGGAAAAGACTTTGATGCTGAAAGGGATTAGGGGCAGGAGGAGAAGGGGACGACAGAGGATGAGATGGCTGGATGGCGTCACGGACTCGATGGATGTGAGTCTGAGTGAACTCCGAGAGATGGTGGCGAACGGGGAGGCCTCGCGTGCTGCGATTCATGGGGTTGCAGAGAGTCGGATATGACTGAGCGACTGAACTGAGCTGAACTGACCACGCTTAAGGGCTCCCCAGGTAGCTCAGTGGTAAAGAATCTGCCTGCCAATGCAGAAAATGGGGCTTTGATCCCTGGGTTAGGAAAATCCCCTGGAGAAGGAACTAGCAACCCACTCCAGTATTCTTTCCTGGAAAACCCCATGGACAGAGGAGCCTGGTGGGCTCCAGAGATGTAAAAGTTGCTCAGTCATGTCCAACTCTGCAAGCCTGAGAACTGTAGCCCACCAGGCTCCTCTGCCCTTGGAATTCTCCAGATCAGAATACTAGAGTGGGTAGCTATTTCCTTCTCCAGGGGATCTTTCCAACCCAGGGATCAAACCCAATTCTTCTGCATTGCAGGCAAATTCCTGACCATCTAAGCCACCAAGGAAGGCTGTAAAACAGGGATGGTAATAGACTAAATTAGAATGTTTACTGGATAATAGATATTCAATAAATTCCAACTATTGTCATCATATGTGCAAAATGGGAATAATGATACTCACTGTTGTGGTTGAGGTTAATAATGTTCCCTCAAGAAACTTGTATCACAAGAAACAGTCTTTAGTCTTAGGGGCCTAGTGCAGTGAAAGTTTAGTTTTCATGTCCAGGCCAATGTGAGCAGTAGGGAGGAGTTCAGCTCATGTGGTCAGTCATTCAAGGGTCCAGGCACCTTTCACAATTTGTCTCTATGATCTTCTAGAACCATATCATCCTCTAAATTCAGCCTATAGGTGGGGAAAGGCTGCTGGGAAAAGAGAAAGAAAGTGGAGAAGGCACATCAGTCTCAACAACACATCACCTTGTGGCTGGTCCATTGTCGAAAACTCGTCACACGGCCACCTCTATAACAGGTGTAAGGGGGTGAACAAGGTTTTCTAGCTACATGCCTCAGAAACAAAGACAGCACAGATTCTGGGATGCTCTTGAAGCCTTGGCCACATCTATATTCAAAGACAATGCTAAGAATTAGGTTAGATGCCATATGTTAGAGGGGAGTCAGTCCTAGCATCAGCCTCACTAAATGTAGCTATTGTTACTATTAACCTCACATAACTGGGATGAGTTGAGCACACTTGATGAGAAGAGCAAAGTCTAGAGTTCCTTTTAGCTTGTCTTGGTACAGGCACCTTCATAGACCCCTAAGATGAGGCTGGCCCATAATTTCTTTGCACAGTGGCCATCTAGACAGAAGTGACCCACAAATACAGCACCAAGACTGTCCCAGAGATGCTGATTGCTTAGGGAAGAGAAAGAATAAACAAAGCAAAAGCAAACCTACTTTTGACTTGCCTGTTTTTAGGTCTAAGGGATTTCCAAATGTTGCTTTTTTTTGGTATTATATTTTACCCCCAGTCCCCTACTTTTTAGTTATGAGACTTTGGCAAGTTATTTAAATTTCATAGTCTCTATTTTACCATCTGGAAAATGAGGATAATAGTTGTTCTACTTCAGAGAATGCTCTGCTTGTGAGGATGAAACGAGATGATGAATGGTGAGTCACCCCTGGTGAGCGGTAGTGGTCTCTGAGAGTTAGGGGCAAGGTGCAGCCTTTCTCCTCTTCCTCCCCTCTCTTCTCCTGCTTTCTTTTTTTCCCATTTTTTAACATGTTTACAATTTCTATAATCACTTACTGTCACATCTAACAATGTTCGTCTCCTGACTTTCCCTCTGATCGAGGACAGCATTGTGAAATGGTTGGAAAAGCCTCGACTTTGGTATAAGGGAAGGTTAGATCCCAACCTATCTCTCACACTCATTTGCTGGGTGTGGGTCCTTGGGCAATGCACTTGACTTCTCCGTGTGTATTTCTTCACCTTTAAAATAGGGTGAGGATTCCTCATATTAAAGGGTTAACAAGATTCTGGTAAACAAATCATTGCTATGCATGGTACAAAATGAAAGCAAATTTCCTTGTCAACATGGAATTCTTAGGGGCCTAAGAATTTGTTCATTGTATGTATGTTGGTCCAAAGACCAACCTGGGTCTCTCAGGTGGGTGTAAGTGGTAAGGAATCCACCTGTCAATGCAGGAGATGCAAGAGACAGGGATTCAATCCCTGGGTCGGAAAGATCCTCTGGAGGAGGGCACAGCACCCCTCTCCAGTGTTCTTGCCTGGAAAATTCCATGGGCAGAAGAGCCTGGTGGGCTACAGTCCATGGGACCACAAAGAGTAGGACAGAAGTGAGCAACTGAATACACACACACACACACAACCTGGAATGTCAAGAGAATTGACATACATTTGCATGAGTATTTTTTTTTTTGACAAATCCAGTCCCATGGTGTTTTATTACTTGATTTTATTAATAATAAGTTCAATACTTAAGTATGAAAGGTTCGGGGCCTAGAAGTGATATCTTGTAGGTTTTTTTTTTTAATCTTTTGTATTTGCTTTATTCTAAGGTTTCAAAGTTTTGTCATTCATTTTATTGATGGAGACTCTGAAGACTCAAGAGATTCACTCTAAACAGTTTACCAAATGGATACCAAAGAAGAAAATACTAACCAAACTCATACACAAGTACTGAAACTATTTTACAACCTACTTGATTAGAGACATCTTGAAAATTGTTTGCATTTTTTGTAAAACATCTTTTTTAAAATTTATTTTTAATTGGAGGATAATTGCTTTTTGATTTGCATTTCTCTAATGGCTAATGATGTCATGCATCTTTTCAGGTGATTATTGGCTGTTTGTCTTCTTTGGAGCACGGTCTACTCAAGTCTTTTGCTCATTTTTGAATTGGGTTTGTCTTCTTGTTGAGGACAAATTAATCTTAAATTAGCTTCCAGTTCCTTGTATTGTGTCTAAATGAAGTATATCTTCAAACTTCTTTCATTTTGTTTACTTGATCTGTCAAATTTAGAGAGAACTGTTTAAACGTTTCCCACCTTAATTATAGCTTCATCAAATTCTTGTATTTCTAGCAATTTGCTTTACACATTTTAATGCAAGATTATTTGATGCTTCAGGGTTCATCCTGACTTTGATTTCTTGGTGTTATACCTTGTATCATTACAAAATGATCCCTTTCCCCTTTTATATCTGGTTGTTTTAATACTACCTTGCCTAATCTTGTCTCTCATGCTTTTTTTAAAAATCCGTCTATATTTGTTTGGTGTATTTTGGCTGACCCTTTTTCTTTCAGACTTTATGTCAATTTACCTTATGCATATTTCCACAAACAGTTTATTAGCAGGTTGTTTATTTTTCCCCAATTTAAGAGAACTTGTTTTTTAAACTCACTCTCTTGCCATTTGTTGATATATTGGATGTTAATCCGGCTGTGTTTTCCTGCTTTCTTTCTGAGGTCTTATGCCCCTTCATTGTTTTATACTTCTTGACTTTGCTAAATGTTCAAGTTCTTTTTTAGTTTTTCTCTCATTTTGGTTTATAGGATTTACATCCTTTTTCTTTTTATTCTACTAGTGTTTACGTTTTTTACACATTCAAGATGAGGAACAGATTTAAAGAGTGATGATGTCCATTTTGGAAGGAGTTAGAGATGGTGTGTGTACCATTGACATAGAAATAGATGGTGTCTGACATCTCCAGGCCTAAGCACACATTGATCCCACTTCTGGAAAAATGGACATGTCTAGCCGGATCCTTTGCTAACACCTAACTATCTTTCAGCCTCAAATTAGCCCTCCTTTAGGAAGTCTTTCCTGGCTCTGAGTTTTGGGCAAAGTTCTCTCTCAAGTGCTCCATAGCATTCTGTCCTTCGTCTGTCATAACACAGTTTTATAACCAACTTTTTTTGTCTGTCCTTGTGGAGGGGACACTGTGTCTTGTTCACTATCTCCAGAAACTAGATATTCATTATGTGAGGCCCAGGAATCTGCTGTCTGTGTGATACTGATGGGAAACACTGTTTCTAGGACAAGAGTCAACACAATTGACATGCCAGCGTGATGAATTTTAGTGGAGGCAGCTCAAGTTTAATCCTGGGGCAATCTTTCCACATAACAAGGAAAGAACAGTGTCCACAAAGGGATTTTTATGCTAGCTCCTTGGAGGTTATCATGTCCTGAGAAGCCTCACTCCATTCTCAGTCCCTTTGTAGACAATTGTGCAGCCCCATGGACTGTAGCCTGCTGGACTCCTCTGTCCATGGAATTTTCCAGGCAAGAATGCTAGAGTCGGTTGTCATTCCCTACTCCAGGGGATTGTCCTGACCCAAGGATCGAACCCGCATCTCTGATATCTCTTGCGTTAGCAGGTGGATTCTTTACCTCTAGCGCCTCCTCGGAAGCCCCTTATAGACAATTGCTGGAGGTCAGTTAGAAACCAGCAAGCTCACAGGTCATAAAGAAGCTGAGAATCTGCTTGCATGTTCTTATTGCTACTAAGCACTATGGCACATGTTTGGTGACTGCATTTAAACTTTCAGAGAGCACCCCTGAGGCAGAAGTCACATTGCTTTGGACTTCATTCTCGGCAATCTCTGACATGCAAAAAGTGGGTTTATGTGCATTAACCCCCATGCCCTCTTCATTGTCTCATGCACTGAAGCATAGTGCGAGATACCTGGGAGGTCAATTGCAGGAGCATCGGGCACCCATATCATCACCTGGTGCATTTGCTGTATTTGTCTAAGAGCACCTCACTCCCAGTTACTTAACCATAGTGACAAAGATGATCCGTGGCAAGGATAATTGAAATCTAAATCTCCCGTGGCTGATTTCTCACACTGAGAGTTCTATTTACTCCTAAAAAGCACCACAGGGGCTGTGTATATGAAGGTGGATGTAGGAGAAGGCGGGGCCATGAGGAAACAGTGAGATGCCCAGTGGGGCCTGCTGTGCCCACCTGGTCTCTGATCAAAGATGGTCTCACCTGCTTTGAAATGTTGCAGAATCTATGTTGCCTGGTTTGGAAGACTGTCCTTACCCTTGTGTTCTCTTTTAGAAATGTGATTGAAACAATTCATTGATTTTAAGGGCTTGAAATCCTTGTATTTACATCCAAAACCACTTTCTGTCTTCAATATTTGTTTCGTGTTTGTTGAGTCTCATGGAAACCAGAGTGGTACTTTGGGGGATTTGCCTTTATCTCAAAACCCTAGAAGCAGCCTATTGCACCCCTCTTAAGGAAATTTATCTGGCTTTTATGCATTCCTCCTCTTCCTCCCATTGGTGGGTGGGATTTAACTCCAGGGTTATGGAAGTGGCTTGAATACATGACCTCTGACACTGGACAGTTGAAATTGGCTGCACTGTATTAGTTACATGAACTCATAGCCTGGGAGTGGAGGACTTCATACCCCACGCAGGGCTATACAGGTCTGTACAGGAGGAGGGGCTGTGGAGGCAGGCTTTGTAGTATCAAGATGGTGAGGTGCTCCACGGTTCCCACAAGAGAATGAGATTGATTTGCTTGAATAATTCTGTGGGCTGGCAGGGAACTGAAGCCTGCTACTCAGGAACAATAGGCTCTGTGCCTGGGCCCCATGATAAGGAGGGGTGTTTGGCAAGAAGATGTTATCCAGAGAAGACTCTTGAAAGTTCCTTGGACTGCAAGGTGATCCAACCAGTCCATCCTAAAGGAAATCAGTCCTGAATATTCATTGGAAGGACTGATGCTGAAGCTGAAGCTCCAGTACTTTGGCCACTTGAACTTAAGAGCTGACTCATTGTAAAAGACCCTGATGTTGGGAAAGATTGGAGGCAGAAGGAGAAAGGGACGGCAGAGGATGAGATGGTTGGATGGCATCACCGACTCAATGGACATGAGTCTGAGAAAACTTCAGGAGATAGTGACTGACAGGCAAGCCTGGCGTGCTGCAGTCTGGGGGATTGCAAAGAGTCAGACACAACTTAGCAACTGAACAACAGCCACAACACAGAGCCCTCCCAGTTTTATCAGATATCAAGGTGGCACAACATATGGAGTCTTAATCTCGGGCCTCACATTGCAGCACAGCACTGCCACTGAATGCCAAAAAGCAGTCTCAGTTTGATCTGCAGAACAGAACCCAGGCTCCCCTGGGCATCCTGATTATAGGATATAAAGTACAATTAATGATGGCATTCTTAGGGTGTAAACCTATGAAACTTTTGGCTTTTTAATGTTCCCTTGTTGCTTAAATATTTCTTTATTGAGATGTAACTGATTCGTAATAGTTTAGATTTAAGGTGTATAATGTTCTGATTTAATGTATTTATACATCATTTATATATCAAATTTTGCAATAGTATTACCTTAAGGAGCTAGCATTAGCTAAGACACTTATCATGTCATATAATTATCAGTTCTTCTTTGTGGTAAGAATAATTAAGGTGTAAGTCTCTTAGAAACTTTGAAAGTTATGAATATGGTATTGTCTATAATCACTATGCTGTGGATTAGACTTCCGGAACTTACTTAACTGCTAGTTGAAAGTCTGTGAGCTAAAATAATTTCTTCCAGTTTCCCTTCTCCCTTGCCTCCCATCCCCGGTAACCAGCATTCTGCTGTTCCCATAAATTCAGATTATTTGAATCTCACATATCTGAAATCCAATCTCACTGTGGATCATACAGTACTTGTCTTTCTCTAACCTATTTCATTTAGCATAATGCCCTTAAGGTCCATGCATATTGTTGTATTAAGTGCAAGATTTCCTCCTTTCGCATAGCTTAATGATATTCTGTTGTGTATAGATATCACATCTTCTTTATCTCTTCATCCACTGATGGATGATTAGGCTGTTTCCATATCACGGCGCCGTGTCTACCACTTAGGTGCACGTGTGCTCAGCTGAGTCTGAGTCTTTGTGGCCCCATAGGCCTTGGTGGCTCAGAGGGTAAAGCGTCTGCCTACAGTGTGGGAGACCCAGGTTCAATCCTTGGGTCAGGAAGATCTCCTGGAGAAGGAAATGGCAACCCAAGCTAGTATTCTTGCCTGGAAAATTCCATGGACAGAGAAGCCTGGTAGTCTACAGTCCAGGAGGTTGCAAAGAGTCGGGCACGACTGAGCAGCTTCACTTTCACTAGGCTGCTGCCTGCCAGGCTCCGCTGACCACGGGATTTCCCAGGCCAGAATACTGGAGCAGGTTGCCATTTCCTTCTCCAGGGCATCTTGCTGACCCAGGGATCAAACCCGTGTCTTCTCGTCTCCTGCATTGGCAAGAGATACTTTACCACTGAGCCACCTGGTAAGCCCTACCTACTACTTAAATATATTATTCCAGAGCAAGAAGGACCAGGTGTTTCTTTAAAATAAAACCTTCTGACCTGGAAAGGATAAACTGAAAGAAAATTTTGTTGGCATGCATTACAGTTGATTTTTCAAAGTAGTGAGAGTAATTTTGGGGAAGATATTTTTCATAAAAGAAACAGAAACATATGGACCTAATTGATAATACCAGAATATAGATGAAGAGAGATAAAGTTAGCACAATACAATAAGAGGAAATTTAATTTAAACTTGATAAGTCAAAGTTTAAATTAACCATCGATGAAGCGATGTTGAGTTTATTAGACCTTTTGCAGGGTGGAAGGTTAGCACCACGACAAAAGCCTTAGTGTTGACTCAAAATGGAGAAATTAGAGAAGCTATTTAAAGGGCTTTAGGGCCGGGGCTGGATAATTTAAAGCAGCTCTGTAGGGTGGGGAACTGGTGGGGATGGGACATGTTTCATGGTGTTGTGGCTCTGGATTGTGGTCATAGCATGGTGACATGAAGACATCTGAAATGCAAGTTGTAAGTTTTAATAAACAGTACAAACAAAATTAAGAAACTCACTTAAAAATGCTCCATAATGTTTTAGTTCACTTAATTTGATTAAAAAAAATAGATCTAAGATCCATACATTTCTCAAATGTGGATTTTGGTGAGCATTAGAAACTTCCATGCTGAAATAGATTCTAATTCAACTTCATATTCAAAATCATGTGGCTTGTTTACCCTGTGGACTTGTAAAATATTTATCAGTGTTGTCAGCTCCATCTTCTTTGTGATTGAGAAGTATCATTGCTTATCTGGAAATAATTATGGATTATTTTCACCACAGTCAATTCAAATAGGTCTCTTAATTTAGAGCAACACTATTTTTTTGAATGCCATCCTCCACTAAAATTTGTACTTGTATTATCATTACCTGAATAACTTTTCCTCCCTGTTAAATTTCTAAAATTGAATTTACAACACATTTTACAAAAATTTCAGGTGTTTAACTTCAAGTGACAGGAGTTAAAATTTCATAAACTAAACAGAAAAATTGAACCACTTATGGAATCAATATAATTTTTTATTGAAAGCATCTCACGTTTGCAAAGTTCTCATCCTGCTAATTGTACTGGCATGTTAAACAGCTGCTGCCTTATTTTATTACAAGTAAAAAAGGATTTAGGCTAGAGAAAATTATTTTAGAAGTGTCTAAATGATCTAAACTTTGTCATTTTCCTTTGATCTAAATGACAAGTCATGCTTCAGTTGTTGCTCAGTAACTAAATCGTGTCTGACTCTTTGTGACCCTATGAACTGCAGCACACCAGAATTCCCTGTTCTTCACCATCTCCTGGAGTTTGCTCAAACTTGTCCATTGAGTCCGTGACATCATCCAACCATCTTATCCCCTGTCATTCCCTTTTTCTTTTGCCTTCAATCTTTCCCAGCATCAGAGCCTTTTCCAATAAGTTGGCTCTTCACACTTCAGAACAGCATGTGAATATACTTTCCACAGAACAGTATTTGACTAGAAAATGAAACACTTGGAACAAATGCAAAAATAGACAAGATCTAAGGACAACAGAGAATAATTGGAACTGTCCTGGGCAATCCAAGTAGTTATATCACCTAGCTACACCTATACCTACATACACCTCTTTCTATAAAGATTGCTTCACCCCCTTAAGACTTACATTGCTGCTAAGTTGCTTCAGTCATGTCTGACTCTGTGTGGCCCTATAGACAGCAGCCCACCAGACTCCCCTATTCCTGGGATTCTCTAGGCAAGAATACTGGAGTGGGTTGCCATTTCCTTCTCCAATGCATGAAAGTGAAAAGTCAAAGTGAAGTCGCTCAGTCATGTCTGACTCTTCTAGACCCCATGGACTACAGCCTACCAGGCTCCTTCGTTCATGGGATTTTCCAGGTAAGAGTTCTGGAGTGGGGTGCCATTGCCTTCTCCAAAGACTTACGTTAGATAAGTTCCATTTATTGACTCATGAAAGCTCAATGCCCTTTCCAAAATGTCTGTGGATACCAGGGCCTTGAATTTTCATGATAACCTCTGGCCCTAATTTTTTTATTCTTCTGAATTATTGTTCACATATGTGTTTTTTAAATTTGCATTTTGGCAACAAAGGAAATTCAAATCCTTTCTTGATTTCCATGAAACAATAGCTTGTGTGGCAGAAATCATGTGACACATTTGGATGTGGAAAGAGGAACAAATGACTTACATCTCAAGTGACTTAAAGATGAATATTTTATATCTGTGTTACTCAAATTCCTTGAGTCCTTCTTTCACGAAGACTTTCTGTCCCTTCTTGACCTCTCCTTCACATCACAACCCCTTCCCTGTACCCAATTCATAACATTTTGTTAAGTAGTGTGATGTAGCTCAGTAGATTTGACTCAAACTCAACTCCAGGTCTCCCTTAGAGTTGAGAGAAATCTTGAAATTAGCACTCATAAAAAAGTCCTAATTAAATACTAAGCAAAGACTATTTTATTTCTTAATTTTTGCATGGTTGGTGAGAATGGTTTTGTTATTCCATATATTCATATATGGGGCTTCCCTGGTGACTCAGATGTTAAAAAAAATCTGTTTACAATGTAGGAGATTTGGGTTTGATCCTTGGGTTGGAAAGATCCCCTAGAGAAGGAAATGGCAACCCACTTTAGTATTTTTGCCTGGGAAATCCCATGGACAGAGGAGCCTGGTGGGCTATAGTGCATGAGGTCACAGGAGTTGGCCATGACTTAGTGACTAAACCACCACAACCATATACCTACATAGAAATATTATATATTATATAAAATTTATATATAATATATTTAATATATTTATTATATATAAATATATAATAAAATATTATATATATTCATATATAGAGAGAGATGTAAAAATATTTGTGTATATTTGTGTACATCTATTCCAAAGTATTTCCCTAGTCTATGAGTTTGGATGAAGTCACATTAACATTAGTATTCAGATCTCACAGACTCACAGTAGCTGCTTCTTCACAGGATCGCATGCTTAAACTCACTCTGCTTATAATGGCTTCCCTGGGGTTCTATCATACAAGCCTTCTCTGTTGGGTCCTACTCTGATTCCATCAGGGAGCCTCATCTTCTGTGCTATTCCACTGATGATCACTGTACTTTCCAGGCACTGTGGTCCCTCTGGGGCATTGCCACAGTTCCTGAGATCATCACCAGAACAGTGGAGACTGGCCAGGCACAGCAGTGAAGCAGGGACACGTTATCCCTACAGGTGGGACAGGAGTTCCTCTCCCCAGCTGTGTTACAGCTCCTCACCTGGAGACCCACACAGCATGGCTCAGGGCTCACCCATCTTCCTCCTGACCCTGACTACAGGCATCTGCCCAACAAATTTTTCCAGGAAGACTTCTCCCCTCACCCCATTCCCATGTAACCCAATTGACATAGACACTGGTGAGCCCCTGACCCCATGCACAGCTGTATATAAGTTCATGTGGGAATCTGACCCTGGTGCCTATTTTGTTTTTCCTAGGTTCCTAGAGGTTATTGAATGTATCACGCATGTATGAAGTCATATATGAAGTCATGTCCATTCTTTGTGACCCCACAAACCATAGCCCACTAAGCGTCTTTGTCCATGGGATTTTCCAGGCAAGAATACAGGGGTGAGTTGCCATTTCTTCCTCCACTGAATGTATGATATACTACTGTTATAGCAAGAATTTATTTGGGAGGTGGAGTGGAGAGGTTCGGAGAAAGAACTACCATATTAAGCATACATTTGATTGTAAGATGTATCTCAATTTCAAAGACTTCCAAATGTGAAGAAGAAAATCATCCTTTGAAGGAAGTGTAATCTGGTGGAGATATTTTAGAGTTCATTTTACACTTTTGCTCTTGCATTTCTTTAATTAAAAAAACAAACAAACAAACAAAAACTGCCTGAACACAGTGGGGAAAGGAGAGTGTGGACAAACTGAGAGAGGTGCATTGAAATATATACATAACCACATGCAGAACAGATAGCTAGTAAGAAGTTGCTGTATAACACAGGGAGCTCAAGCAGGTGCTCTGTGACAACCTAGAGAGGGGGGATGGGGTTTAGGGGTGGGAGGAAGGTTCAAGAGGGAGGGGACATATGTATACTTATGGCTGATTCATGTTGCTGTATGGCAGAAACAAACACGATATTGTAAAGCAATTATCCTCCAATTTTAAAAAAATGTCTGATTCTTTGCCAAAAATGTACATTCAGTGTGTATCTACAAAACACAGAAAATTAGAGCTGGAAAGGGTGCATTTCCTTATTAACAAGTTGTGGTGCAGAGACGCTGGTGGTGTGGCAAAGGGACAGAACCTGGTGTGATTGAACAGGAGATGCTTGGCTTCCTGCCTCTCTGTCCACTACTCTGCATCCAAAGAAAAGTAATGTGCAGTGGAAGTAGTCATTTTATCCTCAGAAGTTTCTCAAAAAATCAATTTTGTAGTTATTTCATTTACTGAAAGAAGTGAAACAGGTACTTAATTCTTTGGAAGGTGAGCCATCTGTAATTCAGCAAGAGAAGGTAGGAAATATTTTTATCTTACTAATTTAGTAGGACAGCTGTAACCAAAAGCAATATTTTATAAATATTGAGTGTGTCTTACTAACAATGTGGAATTGTTTTTAATACAATAAGCATATAAACATTTGGGTATATTTTCAGATCAGTTCAGTTCAGTTCAGTTCAGTTCAGTCGCTCAGTCGTGTCTGACTCTTTGCAACTCCGTGAATCGCAGCAGCCAGGCCTCCCTGTCCATCACCAACTCCCAGAGTTCACTCAGACTCATGTCCATCAAGTCAGTGATGCCATCCAGCCATCTCATCCTCTGTCGTCCCCTTCTGCTCCTGCCCTCAATCCCTCCCAGCATCAGAGTTTTTTCCAATGAGTCAACTCTTCGCATGAGGTGGCCAAAGGACTGGAGTTTCAGCTTTAGCATCATTCCTTCCAATGAAATCCCAGGGCCGATCTTCAGAATGGACTGGCTGGATCTCCTTGCAGTCCAAGGGATCTCAAGAGTCTTCTTCAACACCACATTTCAAAAGCATCAATTCTTCAGTGCTCAGCCTTCTTCACAGTCCAACTCTCACATCCATACATGACCACAGGAAAAACCATAGCCTTGACTAGATGGACCTTAGTCAGCAAAGTAATGTCTCTGCTTTTGAATATGCTATCTAGGTTGGTCATAACTTTCCTTCCAAGGAGTAAGCATCTTTTAATTTCATGGCTGCAGTCACCATCTGCAGTGATTTTGGAGCCCCCAAAAATAACATCTGACACTGTTTCCACTATTTCCCCATCTATTTCCCATGAAGTGATGGGACCAGATGCCATGATCTTTGTTTTCTGAGTGTTGAGCTTTAAGCCAGCTTTTTCACTCTCCTCTTTCACTTTCATCAAGAGGCTTTTTAGCTCCTCTTCACGTTCTGCCATAAGGGTGGTGTCATCTGCGTATCTGAGGTTATTGATATTTCTCCTGGCAATCTTGATTCCAGCTTGTGCTTCTTCTAGCCCAGCGTTTCTCATGATGTACCCTGCATAGAAGTTAAATAAGCAGGGTGACAATATACAGCCTTACATAATAAAATAAATATGAGGTTATATAAAAATCAGAGACTATTTCAGCCAGATTTATATGAGAAATTAAAAATATTGGATTATACAGCATATCTTGTTTTAGCTTTTCCTTTATTTTCCTGATTGATTGGAGCAGAAATACAATGAAAGAGAATTTACCATAAAATTACTAGTATGAATAGGAGACCTCTGTCATGTAGGTGGATGCAATAATAAATAAAGGTTAATAATTTTCTTTTTGTTGGTAATAACCAGTTATGAAAAATAGTAAGAAAAGATCTGATTAATAAAGTCAATATAAAAATAGCTAAAATGAATGTCATACAAAAGGATTCATTTGGCTGCAAGAAGCAGAGAGCTGAAGTAACATAAGTTAAATTAAGGAAGTATGTTGCATGTTTAAAACAAAAAATATTTCAGAGATAGACAGTGAAGAGCTAAAGTAGTGGTTCCTTAGGCACCTAAATTTCTTTCCCCTTTCTATTTCACGATCTTTGACTGCAAATTCTGTCTCTACAGTTCCATCATGGTCCAAGATAACTGATCAATTTCTTCCCATCACATCACATTTGCATTAATCAGTTTCCAATTGTAGGTAACTGAACCCACTTTAGCTACTTTACATACAAATGGTTACATTAGAGAGTACTAACGGGCTTAGAGAATCATAGGTAAGGCTGAAAAAACAAATTCTTAAACCTTAACTCTAGGTTAAGATTTCTGGAATAACTCCCAAAATCACATGAAAGAACTGGGCCATCAAGGGAGCTGCCATCCTCTTTTTTCTTTTGCTATCCCTTCTTTGATCAAGAAGCTGTTTGCCTGGTTTGAAGCTGCCGACCCAGTTGCTGCCTCCAGTGACACATGGCTACTGCACAACAAGAGAGGAAATCAATTACAGGAAGTCACATAATCACAAAGCTGCAATGATTGGGAAGCTTGTACCATTGCTGGTGTCCTCAAAACCAAACTGTTTCTGCTGCAGCTTGCACCCACGACTTCAGTGACTGGAAATGAGGTCCTTGGCTAGTGCTTCTCCAGCATAACTAGATCCCACACAATTGGGCTTGCCAACAAAAACAATACGAGCAGCACTTTGCTTTATTTCTGCCTTCCAGATCTTTTACTTTTGCATTAGATGGGTTGAACATTCAATGTATCCAGAACCACAGCTTCAAGGAGATATGGAGAAAGTTGTTTTCAGATTTCCAGTCTTTGAGATGGAGAAAGATACACTTGAAGGGTGCCGTGTAAACTGTAAGAGCCAACCCATCATTCCACTGAAACACTGGAGTCAAAAGAAATGAAAAAGGAAGGGGGAGGCTCAAAGGACACCCTCCTTCACTAGATGAGTGATTTTAAGATTCACCCAGTGATTTCCATTTTCTTCTTATTATTCACTGCTAGCTGCTAGGGAGGCTGGAAACAGTGGAAAATTAAGGAATGGTACCCAACTTGAGGGGCTTCCCAGGTGACTGAGTGGTAAAGAATGCACCTGCCAAGCAGGAGATGTGGGTTTGATCCTTGGGCCAGGAAGATGCCCTGGAGAAGGAAATGGCAGCTCATTACAGTATCCTGGGAAATCTCATGGACAGTGGAGTCTGGCAGAGTGTAGTCCACAGGATCGCAAAAGAATTTGGCATGACTTAGGAATTAAACAACAGCAACAACAACCCAACTTGAGACAGCATAATTCTTAGCCTTGCAGTGCCATGGAGTTTGTCTCTCCTAGTGGGTTCAAATCCACTTGGGATTGGGACACCTCTACATGGTGAGAAATACTCTTTTTACATTAGTGCTAGCATTCAAACCAAGTTTCCACTACATGCATATCATAATAGATAATCTTACCACATTTCTCCTTTTATTCCCTTTTCAGAATAAGATTTTTCTTGCTTTTCTTGCACAGTAAATGGAAGATACTCCCCAGAGCAGGAGTCTAGGAATATATAAGTCCAGTAATATGAGTCCAGGAATATACCACCTCTTGGTAACACCTTGCCAATCAATTTGACATTCTTATAGAGGTGTGAGAGCCATCAAAGCCTTGGAATATTCTGTGATTTGACTTTATTGAAACTGGATGAAACCGAGTGTCACGAAAGACAGAGAGCTTGTCTTTCTCATACGTTCTTGCAGAATAGAACATTAACATTTGGAAACTTGAAAATATATGAGGGAAAAAAAGGAAGTGAGAAGTGTATAGATGCAATTATCCCATCTTTCATTAGAGGGATAAGTAGATACAATCTAAAATTAAAACGTGTCTTTCAATTTATTTTTTTATTCTAATTTTACAACATATGGTTGATTTTCTAAACATTTTTATCGGTTTTACAAGCTTTTGAACTTCCCATAAATTGTATATGTATAATAATACACTATTATTCTTCAATCACTTGGCTTTTTGCACTGAATAGTGAAAATTTTAAAGTCCATTAATTAAGCGTGTTCTTTGTGTTGATCACAACTTTGGAGTCTCCACTGATTTTTGTTCCTTTGGTCTACTAGCTACTGAGATGGTAGCCAAATTCTCCAACACAATGGCAACTTTGACAATTTCTCTTGTGATTCCTTCAACATTTTCTTTTATATATATTTTGAAGCTAAGTTGTTGATCCACACAAGTTTAAATTTTAAATATCTTCTCCATGAATTTAAGCTTTGACATTTTGTAACTGCCAGTTTTACTTCTATTTAGTACTGCTTGTCTTCAGGCCTCCTTAAGTCGCTATTAATACCGGTAAATTAGCTTACTACTGGTTAGTACTTAACTGGTCAATTATTCTTCATTCTTTAATTTCAACTAGTCTAAGTTTTTATGTTCTGTTTCTCTATTAAACAACATTGAACAAGGTTAATTTTTTTACTCATTTCCTCAATATTTGTTTGTTATTTACCAGGTTTGTTATTGTTATACCATCTATAATTATTGATACATTTGAACCTATTTTCACCATCTTATTTTGTGCTTTTTAGTTGCTTCAACCCTTAAATGTTTCTTTTTATTTCTTAATTTCTGTTAGACTGATGAATAACTTTCATCATTCCATGTTTTTTCTTTACTCATTGGAAATTATATACTTTATATTTTTTCATCATGTTTCTAGGAATCTTATGTGCATGCTTGATGCTTCTATCCTCCAGTATCCATTGTGACTTTCTTCCTCTTATTACGACCAGATTTGTTATTGTTATACCATCTATAATTATTGATACATTTGAACCTATTTTCACCATCTTATTTTGTGCTTTTTAGTTGCTTCAACCCTTAAATGTTTCTTTTTATTTCTTAATTTCTGTTAGACTGATGAATAACTTTCATCATTCCATGTTTTTTCTTTACTCATTGGAAATTATATACTTTATATTTTTTCATCATGTTTCTAGGAATCTTATGTGCATGCTTGATGCTTCTATCCTCCAGTATCCATTGTGACTTTCTTCCTCTTATTACGAGGTCCTCTTCACAATCTTTCATATGGCATTACCATTACTAACATTTGTCAGTTTCTGTCTTTGCTAATTATGGCTTTGTGACTAGATTTTGATCAACAGGATATAAGCAGAAGGAGTATATGCACCTTAAACTTTGTATCCTTAAACACAAAGTTGCTTCATAGTCCTGTGTTTTTCCTGTGTCTTCGATGAGTAAAATGCAGATATAGTGATTTCAACACTGTAAGTCAAGAAAGTCAGAGCGATTGTCTCAGACCCAATGATGGAAATTGTGTTGAGTTTCCATCTCTGGTCACTAGAGGACCTTGTGGAATAAATTCTGTCCACTTGCATTTTATTTGTGTTTCTTTGATACAAGATCTAAAGATTCAAGATCTTTGTATCTTTACAAGATCTATTCCTATTGATGGAGAAATATCAGAATTGGGGTGCTGTCATAACATGAACTAAAATATCTGCTCTTGATTCAACAGCCAGACAATAGGATGCAAAAAAAAAAAAAACAGATAATGAAGGCTACAGACTTCATGACTCTTGTTTGTTGAAGGGTAACATTGGGGTAAAATACTTGGCAACACTCATGTGGAAGACAGACGATTTAAGTTTTCAGATCCAAGAAAGTAGTTGGAAATAACCAAAATGTTAGTGTGCACTCGTTGTTCCCTGTTGCTTTCAGCAAGTTTTTATAAAGACAAGTTAAGAGCTGTTATCTCTGTGCATCCAATTTCCCTCCTTGCTTTTAGTCATCCCACACTACTATACTCTGGCAACATATTTTAGTTGCATATGTGACCACTCAGCTAAGAGCTAATTTCCCGACTTCTCTTGAATGTAGGTGTGGCTATATCACTATATTTTGGCCAATGGTAGAACAACATAAGTGACATTTGTGAATTCTGCTTCATGCCCCTTAAAAGTTATGTTGGTTATTCACCATATTTTTTTAAGATTTTTTTTTAACGTGGGCCACTTTTTAAGTCTTCATTGAATTTTTTTACAATATTGCTTCTGTTTTACATTTTGGTTTTTTGTCCTTGAAGCATGTGGGATCTTCCCAGACCAGGGATGGAACCCAATTTGCATTGGAAAGCAAAGCTCTAACCACGAGACTGCCAGGGAAGTTTCTCGCCATATTAATTTTACTTTGTTTTATTTTCTTTTTATGGCTATGAAGTCTACATAATGTAATTCATCATTCTAACATGTTCAGTTCAGAGTATCTTGTGTATTTACAATGTTGTGCTATTAACATCTCTTTATACTTTCAAAAAAACTTCATCATCCAATAAAATCACCCTACACCCCTAATCACACATCATTTCCCCCTTTCAGCAGTCCTAATTCATGTCTGTCTCAATTCCTGGATATTTAATGTATAGGGAATCATAATACATGACCTTTTGTGTCTGACTCCTTTCACTAGCATAATGTTTTTGAGATTCATCCATGCTGTATCAGTACTTCATTCCTTTCTGTGACTGAATTATATTCTCCTTTGCATGGATGTGGTCATTTGTTTATCCATTCACCTGAATGGATACTATCACCTTGCACTTGCTAGAATGACTATTATAAAAAGAAAACCAAGCAATAAATGTTTGCAAGATATGGAAGAAAGGGAACTCTTATCAGCTCTTGGTGGGAATGTAAATTGATGCAGCTACTATGAAAACAGCATGAAGATTATTTTTAAAAAAATCAAATATATTTCCATCCCACTTCCGGAAGTATATCCAAAGGAACTGGAAATTTTGATCTTGAGCAGATATCTGCACTTCACATTCATTGCAGCAGTATTCACAATAGCCAAGGTATGGAAACAACCTAACTGTGTGTGGATAGAGGAGTGAGTTTTTAAAATGTGGTATAGATGCTCAGTGGAGTGTCCCTCAGCCTGACAAGGAAGAAAATCCTGCCATTTTCAACAACATGACTGGATCTGGAAGACGTTATGTTGAATGAAGCAAGTCACAGGAAGATAAATACTTCACAGCCTTTTTATATGAGGAATCTAAAATAGTCTAAATCAGAGAAGCAAAGAGTAGAATAGTGGTTATCAGGATCTGGAGGACGGAAGAGCTGAGCAGTTGTGGTCAAAAGGCACCAGTTTCAGTTATGCGAGGTAGGTTCTGCAAGGCTACTCTAGGACCCATGACCTATGATTAGTAGTCTTTGAACTTTGCTAAGGGGGTACTTTATGTAAAATGCTTTCACCACAAAAGGAAAAGCAAAACAAGCATAACAACAAATAAAGAAAACAGAAAGAAACTTCTGGAGGTGATGGATAAGTTTATGGCAGTGAGTGTGGTGATGGTTTCACAAGTGTACGCTGCTGCTGCTGCTGCTGCTAAGTCGCTTCAGTCGTGTCCTACTCCTTGCGACCCTATAGACGGCAGCCCACCGGGCTCCCCCATCCCTGGGATTCTCCAGGTAAGAATAGTGAAGTGGGTTGCCATTTCCTTCTCCAATGCATGAAAGTGAAAAGTCAAAGTGAAGTCGCTCAGTCGTGTCCGACTCTTCGCGATCCCGTGGAGTGCAGCCTGCCAGGCTCCTCTGCCCATGGGATTTTCCAGGCAATAGTACTGGAGTGGGGTGCCATTGCCTTCTCCAATATTGATCTCAAACACACCCAGTTGTATGCACTAAATATCTAAACTTCTAATAGGTTAATTCTATCCCAATAGGGCAGTTTTTCTGAAAAGATATCATTCACAATAACATTAAAAAATAAGTGCCATAGACTAGGTAAGTTAATAGATGCATATGAGATTTCTAGGAAAATTTTGAGAGAAACTAAGACCTAAATAATTGGAGACATGAATCATCTTCACAAAGAGGAATGCTAACTTTTATAAAATTTTAAATTCTCTTTTAAAAAAAGTATCTGGTCGATGTGCTTACGCAATGATCCACAGGTATGAAATAGGAATGAAGATTCCATATGTACCGATATGGAAACATCTTTATCATATGCTATCATGCAAAAAACACAAGGTGCCAAAAATTGTGTATAGACAGCTACATTTTATGGCTGAGAGGGGTAAAATTAAAATGACTGTTGTATTTTTTGATTTCACATAAAGAAATACTGGTAAGAGTTTTAAAAATTCACAAAAGTTCCCAAAATGAAAGTAGAATAAGATTAATGGTAAAAGTAGTGGAAGCAAAACTTATTAGTGGATACCTTTTAATATAATTTATATTTTTAACCCTTCTGACTATATTTACTATACAAATATAATAAAATTTTAAGTAATACTATAATAAGTCTGAGTAAGGATGTAAGATTAGTTTTTCTCAGACAACAGTTTTTTTCATTGAAGTAATAGTTGATTTACAATATTATATTCATTTTAGGTGTACAACACAGTGATTCAATATTTTTATAGATTATATTCCATTAAAGTTATTATAAAATAATGGCTGTATTTCCCTATGTCGTACAATGTATCAATATCTTTGTTGCTTACTT
This sequence comes from Madoqua kirkii, assembly GCA_006408675.1. Classification (NCBI taxonomy): domain Eukaryota; kingdom Metazoa; phylum Chordata; class Mammalia; order Artiodactyla; family Bovidae; genus Madoqua; species Madoqua kirkii. The sequence goes on along the minus strand of SJYC01032093.1, from coordinate 1,443 downwards.
TATGCACGGTGGTTTATATTTCTAATTCTTTTAATTTCATATCATCTATGGTTTCAATTAGTTCTTATGCCATTTTTTTCCTTGCATGTGTGCTTGTGCTAAGCTGCTTCAGTCATGTCTGACTCTGCATGACCCCATGGACTATAGACCTCCAGGCTCTTCTGTCCATGGAATTCTCTAGGCAAGGATACTGGAATGGGTTGACATGTCCTCCTCCAGGGAATCTTTCTGGCCCAGGAATTGAACCTGCATCTCTTAAGTCTCCTGCACTGGTAATCAGGTTCTTTTTGGGGTCCTGTTAAACACCACTCCATTGTTACCTGCTGTTGGCTGGTTTTGGTGAAGAAACATGAGGTTAACTTGAACTTTTTTCTCCTTGATGCGACAGGAGTTTTCTATCTGATTGGTTGGAAGATTTACGTTTCATCCTTGAAGTTTAGCAGTTTCAAGAAGCTGTGCCTTGGTATTTGGTATTTGGTATTTCCTTCATAGCTCAGTTGGTAAAGAATCTGCTTGCAATGCAGAAAGCCCCGGTTCAATTCCTAGGTCAAAGATCCGCTGGAGAAGGGATAGGCTATCCACTCCAGGATTCTTGGGCTTCCCTTGTGGCTCAGCTAGTAAAGAATTTGCCCGCAATGCAGGAGACCTGGATTCAATCCCTGGGTTGGGAAGATCCCCTAGAGAAGGGAAAGGCTACCCACTCCAGTATTCTGGCCTTGAGAATTCCATGGACTATATATTTAACTCTGATGACCATTATATGTACTACAGTGGGCAAGAATCCCTTAGAAAACTCCAGGATTCTTGGGCTTCCCTTGTGGCTCAGCTAGTAAAGAATTTGCCCGCAATGCAGGAGACCTGGATTCAATCCCTGGGTTGGGAAGATCCCCTAGAGAAGGGAAAGGCTACCCACTCCAGTATTCTGGCCTTGAGAATTCCATGGACTATATATTTAACTCTGATGACCATTATATGTACTACAGTGGGCAAGAATCCCTTAGAAGAACTGAAGTAGCCATCATAATAAACAAAAGAGTCCAAAATGCAGTACTTGAATACAATCTCAAAAATGATAAAATGATCTTTGTTCATTTCCAAGGCAAACTATTCAATATCATAGTAATCCAAGTCTATGCCACAGTCAGTAATGCTGAAGAAGCTGAAGTTGAACAGTTCTATTAAGACCTACAAGACCTTCTAGAACTAACACCCAAAAAAGATATCTTTTTGATTATAGGGGACTGGAATGCAAAAGTAAGAAGTTAAGTGATATCTGGAATAAGAGGCAAATGTGGCCTTGGAGTACAAAACAAAGTAGGTTAAAGGCTAACAGAGTTTTGCCAAGAGAACGCACTGGTCATAGCAAACATCCTCTTCTGACAACACAAGAGAAGACTCTACGCATGGACATCACCAGATGGTCAATACTAAAATCAAATTGAT
>SJYC01032092.1:0-50810 GCA_006408675.1 Madoqua kirkii | reverse complement strand
TGGCAAACCACTCCAGTATTCTTGCCTGGAAAAGCCCATGGTCATAGGAGCCTGGTAGGCTACAGCCCATGGGATTGCAGGACACGACTAAGCAAATTTTCTCTTTTAGATTTAGATGAGATCATGAGGATAGAGCTCACATTTAGTGCTCTTTGAAGAAGAGAAAGAAACTAAAACTCCCTCTACTCTGCCATGAGTGTGCCTGCTCAATCGCTTCAGTTGTGTCTGACTTACTGAAACTCCATGGACTTTAGCCTGCCAGGCTCCTCTGTCCATGGGATTTTCCCAGCATGAATACTGGAGCAGGTTTCCATGCTCTTCTCCAGGGGATCTTCCTGACGCAGGGATTGAACCCGCAACTTCTGTGTTTCCTGCATTGCAGACAATCTCTTTCCTGCTGATCCACTGAGGAAGCCCAAAAGGGGCTATCATGAGGATTCAAACCTGTGTTGTCACGGATCTTGTCCTTCCCAGGATCCAGAATTGAGAGAAATCAATGCTTGTTGTTTAAGCCATCCAATCTATGGCACTCTGTTATAGCAGCCCAAGCTCCTCTTGGTGTTTCTGTGAGAATTAAGTGCTATAAAGGAATAAGATGGAGAAATCTCACAAATATAATGTTCGGTGACTATAGGGTTCAGTTCAGTTCAGTTCAGTCACTCAGTAGTGTCCAACTCTGTGACCCCATGAATCGCAGCACTCCAGGCCTCCCTGTCCATCACCATCTCCCAGAGTTCACTCAGACTCATGTTCATCGAGTCCATGATGCCATCCAGCCATCTCATCCTCTGTCGTCCCCTTCTCCTCCTGCCCCCATTCCTTCCCAGTATCAGAGTCTTTTCCAATGAGTACCACTTCCAATTTGCCTTGATTCATGGACCTGACATTCCAGGTTCCTATATAATATTGCTCTTTACAGCACTGGATCTTGCTTCTATCACCAGTCACATCCACAACTGGGTATGGTTTTTGCTTTGGCTCCATCCTTTCATTCTTTCTGGAGTTATTTCTCCACTGATCTCCAGTAGCATATTGGGCACCTAATGGCCTAGGGAGTTCCTCTTTTGGTATCCTATCATTTTGCCTTTTCATACTGTTCATGGGGTTCTCAAGGCAAGAATACTGAAGTGGCTTGCCATTCTCTTCTCCAGTGGACCACATTCTGTCAGACCTCTCCACCATGACCCATCCATCTTGGATTGCCCCACAGGCATGGCTTGGTTTCACTGAGTTAGATAAGGCTTTGGTCCTAGTGTGACTAGATTGACTAGTTTTCTGTGAGTATGGTTTCAGTGTGTCTGACCTCTAATGCCCTCTTGCAACATCTACCATCTTACTTGGGTTTCTCTTACCTTGGGCATGGGATATCTCTTCACGGCTGCTCCAGCAAAGGTTAAATAATGCCATACCTCATGGTGTTATTATCAGATTGAAATGAGATGATTAAAAGCACTGAACACAGAGTCTGTCTGTTGCATAGTTCATATTCAAAGGCTTTGTTGTTGTTATTCAGTCACTCAGTCATGTCCAACTCTTTGTGAGCCCATGAACTATGGTACTCCAGGCTTCTCTATCCTTCACCATCTCCTGGAGTTTGCTGAAACTCATGTCCATTGAGTCAGTGATGTCATCCAACCATCCCATCCTCTGTCATCCCCTTCTCCTCCTGCCTTAATCTTTCCCAGCATCAGGGTTTTTCTAATGAGCTGCCTCTTAGCATCAGGCGGCCAAAGTATTGGAGCTTCAGCTTGAGCATCAGTCTTTCCAATGACTATTCAAAGGTTAGTTATATTTATTAGTGTTAATTGCCACAAGGATACTGCATAACAAACCTCCTCCAAACTCAGTGGCTCACAATAATTCACATTTATTCTTTTGTTCAAGAGTCTGCAGGCTGATTGCATTACTATGGGCCCAAATGGGCAAAATGGACTTGGCTCTAGGATGCTGGGTAGGTTCAGTTCTGTTCCTTGTGGGTTTATTCCAGGGCCAAGGCTAAGAATCAACAGTTAACTGGGTCATGTTTTCTCATAATGCATCACTTGAGTACCAAGCTAAGCCAAAAGACACAAGCACATTTAAGGTCTCTGTTTCCATAATATCTAAAAACATTCCATTGGTCACAGCAAGTCACATGGTAACCCCAACATCGACTGGGTAGTTAATCTCCACCTAGAGTAAGATACGGAGAAGGCAATGGCATACCACTCCAGTACTCTTCCCTGGAAAATTCCATGGATGGAACAGCCTGGTGGGCTGCAGTCCATGGGGTCGCTAAGAGTTGGACACGACTGAGTGACTTCACTTTCACTTTTCACTTGCATGCATTGGAGTAGGAAATGGCAATCCACTCCAGTGTTCTTGCCTGGAGAATCCCAGATACAGGGGAGCCTGGTGGGCTGCCATCTATAGGGTTGCACAGAGTTGGACACGATTGAAGTGTCTTAGCAGTAGCGGTAGCACAGTAAGATAAGAAAAGAAAGGAATATTTGATGAAAAGTAATTTCAACTGTCACGCTATCATAATAATGTTATAGTAATTGATGATAATGCTGCTGATGGGTAGGTGGAAAAATAATTATTGATTCTTTCTACTGCTTTTGCTTGGTTGCCAATTCTGTGCTAAGGTCTACCTTAGCCACTTTCCCAAGTAATGTGAACCTTTCCCAACCATATGGTGACTTTGATGTCTGGTTTTAAAGGTTGACTTCAGAGACACTTGAGTTGCTCAAATTCTTTGCATCAGCCTGGGAACAGACAAACACAAATTAAGTTCAGTTCAGTTCAGTTCAGTCACTCAGTCACGTCTGACTTTTTTCAACCCCATGGACTACAACACACCAGGCTTCCCTGTCCATCACCAACTCCCAGAGCTTTCTCAAACTCATGTCCATCAAGTCAATGAGGTCATCCCAGCATCTCATCCTCTGTTGTCCCCTTCTCCTCCACCTTCAACCTTTCCTAGCATCAGGGTCTTTTCCAATCAGTCAGTTCTTCACATCAAGTAGCCAAAGTGTTGGAGATTCAGCTTTAGCATCAGTTCTTCCAATGAATATTCAGGACTGATTTCCTTTAGGATGAACTGATTGAATCTCCTTGCAGTCCAAGGGGCTCTCAAGAGTTCTCCAGCACCACAGTTCAAAAGCAGCAATTCTTTGGTACTCACCTCCATACATGACTACTGGAAAAACTATAACTTTGACTAGAAAGACCTTTGTCAGTAAAGTAATGTCTCTGCTTTTTAATATGCTCTCTAGAAACACAAACTAAACATGTGAGCATAAGTGACTTATTCTTTGCTGTACCTTGTATATTCTTGGCTTTGGCGCCTCCTTAGGCATCTCTGAGTCTTAGTTTTCCTAATCTGAAAGATAAAAGATGCTCTCTTAAGTTCTCTCTACTTTCCTGAATATTTTCTATAAATTAAAGGACTTTTCCTTTAGACAGATTAGTCTCATGCATTTCAAGCAACACAGAAAAGCATTTAACATAGTCACTTGGAGCTTGGCTTCCTGGTGGCTCAGATGGTAAAGAATCTGGCTGCAGTGCAGGAGACATGGGTTCAATCCCTGGGTCAGGAAGATTCTTTGAAGAAAGGAATGGCTACCCACTCCAGTATTCTTGCCTGGAGAAATATTCTTGCGTGGAGAATTCTATGGAGAGGAACCTGGTGAGCTACCATGGAGTTGCAAAGAGTTGGACACAACTGAGTGACTAATACTTTCATAGTCCATGGCTTCCCTCATAACTCAGCTGGTAAAGAATCTACCGGTAATGCAGGAGACCCTGGTTTTATTCCTAGCTCAGGAAGATCCACTGGAGAAGGGATAGGCTATCCACTCCAGAATTCTGGCCTGGAGAATTCCATGTCTGATTAGTCCATGGGGTCACAAAGAGTTGGACACAACTGAGCAACTTTCACTTTCACTTGACATTCATTAGAGGGAAGACTCAGATCTAATGCCAGGTTCACTATCACAAAATAATTCATGGACAGCTGAGGCAAAAACTCACAAAATTCATTCCTTGGCCCTTGCAGTGATGAGTGAGGCAACTTAAAGAGAACAATCCAGGTCAAACCAGATGTCATGTCTTAGGCATGCCCTGCTAGAATTATGGAACTGGAGCACATGGAGTGGAAGTAGGGGAGTTAAAGATACAAAGGAGGAAAAAAAAAAGATTTTTGTCAGATGTTATTCAGCAATACTGGAGTAGGAGATGGGAACCCACTCCAGTATTCTTGCCTGGGAAATCTCATGGACAGAGGAGCCTGGCGGGCTACTGTCCATGGAGTCACAGGAGAGCTGGGCATGGCTGAGTGACACTGGTCAGTTCAATCTTCTTGCAGTCCTGTTTCATGTTTCATGCCTACAGGAAGGAGTAAAAGGCCTCTCAGCCACCCATGGATGGCAGCTCTCAAGCCTATGGACACATCAGATGACAGACGGTCTTCCTGAGTTTGATCATCCCTGCTCTACAATTCCACTGGTTAATTAACCAGAGGAAAAGCACTCAAGCTACAAGGTGAAGAATTTGAGGTATGCATGAGCAAAGTTTCCCATCTTCAGGAGGCCAATCAATAGGAAATACCTTGAAGTTAATTGACAACTTGTCTCTCCCAATCTCTTGGTATGGAGGGGTGAAGTAAGGCTGATTGACATTTATTGTTACTAATAACAAGGAACAGATCATCTCACAAACAGTATCCTATTAGGCACCATAAGAGCCCAGCTAGGTAAGTATAATAACCTGATATATTCAGAAAAGAATACAAGATTGTTCAGGTTAAACATATTATTACCCAAGGAAATGTTATTAGGAAATGGTAGAAATAACCTCAAACCTAGCCTCTGATTTTCCCACCATATTACATTTTGATCTTTAAGATATGCAGGTAGACTCAGAAAATTCTATTGGTTACAACTCAAAGCAGGTAGATAGACTAAATTAATGTTCGCAGAGTCTCTTTCAGTCCTAGACATCTGTGAGACTATGATATACAACAAATTATTTTCTCTGCAAACCCAACCCTAGGGTACATTGTACAGATTTCTTTCCCTCACATTTTCAGCTGTCAGCTCCTTGACTGCCCCTCACGGTCACTTTGCAAGTCTTGATTGCCAAGCATTTATTTTTTTCTCCCAGTTTGTCTGGAAGACAGAATGCCTCAGGAAGATTGCTGGGGCTTTTGATATAAGGCACATGAAATACCTGTAATTAAGGATTATATTTTTGTACCCAGTAAATGGCTGAGAGAAGTCCTGTGATCAAAAGTTTTAGAAAATAATTGAGTGTGTCAACTGGATCAAAAAATCATGCACTTGCTTCACCTCTGCAGACTGTGATAAATAGTCTATTGTCTGGAGAATTTGCTAGGCATTTCCTTTTGCATTGTAAAATTACTGTAGCCTGTCACTGAATTTTTGGTTAACAACTCAAAGAAACACTTGGACTAGGAGTTACCTTCTTTATGCCAGATACTGCCTCTCATATAATAAAAATAATAATAATTCAAAACTTCAATTTATTTCTACCATTATCCTAGTTGAAGGAGTTGCTGTTTTTTTTTTAAAGAACATTTATCTGGTTAAAAATGGGGCATATCTGTTTGAATAAAATTAGCATTCCTCTATCTGAATAATAAAGTGAGAGTAAAAGCACTTATTCTTCATTATTTATGTTTCCAATTGTGTCCTTTGTATAACTGCTTTGAAGCAGAGGCACCTTATTAAAATGGACAATCAATAACAGCAATAGAATTTCCAGGCAGAAGAACAAAACAAAATATAAATTAAAACTTCCTATTAAACCCCAGTAGTATATAGTGTGCCTGACCAAGAAGAACTGAGCTTGTTTAAATGTATATAAATCAGAGAAAATAGGAGGTGGAAGAGGAAAGAGAAGGGATCAAATTGAGACACAAGACTGAGGTGAGAATTTCCCAAGCTCTCAAAAAGCGTGGCAGACATAACAAAGGAAAAGATCAATGGGGATTTCACATACAAATTACATTTTCTCCCAAAATTGCTTAACAGCAAATAAACCAGGGGAAATACTTGCTTTGAACAGGACAAAGCGTGATATACTTAATAAGAAAAGAGCTCATGCCAAAAGGTAAAAAGAAAACCATCAAGTTTCCAATAAATACAGAGGGAAAAGGACAAAGACAATTTAAAACACAGACACATTAGTGGTAATAAACATTTGAACATTTTTTAGCCTCACTCATTATCAACGAAATAGAAATTCAAATAACAATGAGACGCTATTTTTAACCTGCCAGATTAATAGAACTGTAACAAATGAGTGTTTGATCCTGGAGATAAAGTGCAGTGACCACGCCACTCAGCACAGCTGGAAGGAATAACAGAGTGGCTGGAGCCTTCAGCAGAGGAAAGGGGAGAATGGAAGAGCCTTTAAAATACTTGTGGTATTTGTAATCCTCACCTCCAAAATGTTGTTTCTGGGATTCTACTGATGGAAATGATCTAAAATGAAGGCACAGTTTTCTGCCAAAGATTTTCATCGCAATGCTGTTTGTAATATTAAAATGTGGAAGCATACTGTTTCCAAAAATAAGGGTTATATCAATTACATTGGAATAAAAAAATGTAGCCACTCAATATATCTGTAAAATATTTTGAATAATATTATAAAATGCCTAGGTTTTAGTGTAAAATGTAAAAGTATAAAAATTTACATGTAGATCGAGATCAAAGATGTAAAATAGGTATAAGAAAATGACTGGGATGGATTTATAATAAAATATTAATCATGATTTTATTTGGCCAGTGAGATTACAGGGAGGGTGACCATGTAATTTGTTTTCCAAGTGGAGACACTTGGGAGGTGAGAAGAGAGCTGGATCAGAGGTTAGAAACGAAGTTGTTCCAGTTAGGTGGTCACACTTCTCCCAGATCACCTTCAAATGAATTTTTGCTCAGCTCTTCCACTCAAAATTTCTCAAAAATCTTTTCCCCCAGTGCCCATTGCAGCAGGACATGGAAGCAACCTAAGTGTCCTTCTAGAGAGGAATGGCTAAAGAAGAGGCAGTATGTATATATAACAGGATACTTCTCGGCCATAAGAAAGGATGAAATAGTACCATTTGCGGTGACGTGGCTGAACCTAGAAACTGTCACATTCAGTGAAGTAAGTCATGCAGAGAAAGACAAACATCATAGGATATTGTTTACATGTGGAATCTTAAAAAAAAGAAAAGAAAAAGGTACAAACAAACCTACTTACAAAACAGAAATGGAGTCACTGATGTAGAAAACAAACTTACGATTACCAGGGGGGAAGTGGAGAAGGAGAGGGATAAAGTGGGAGATTAGGATTGCATTATACACACTGCTATACATAACACAGACAAGTAATAAGAACCTGCTGTATAACACAGGGAACCCTACTAAATACTCTGTAATGGCCTACACAGGAAAAGAGTGAAGATATATACAATGACTCACTTTACTATACAACAGAAAGTAAAATAACATTGTAAGTCCGCTATATGCCAATAAAAAATTAAGCATCAGGAAATACGAGAGTTTGTAGAATAAAATTTTTGCACAAGAATGAAAAAAAAATCTTTTCTCAAAATTTTCAAGCAGACTGTTTCTTATTGCTGACTACTGAATGCACACCCACGTGTCTATGAGAAGAAACATTTTCTGATAATAAAACCTAGGAATGTTCCTTGCATTAAAGCCCTTATTTATTTTACAGACTAGTACTACTTTGTTTTACAAAAGAAATTCCTCATAAGCAAAATGCTTAATATTCAAAGTAGAAAATTTTGAGAACCCAGAAAATTATGAAATTTTGAGAAATTATACTGATAGAAATGCTGGGTAAGAGAAGAGCTCGGTAAAAATTCACTTGGAGGTCTGGGCAAAGTGTGGCTTAGAAACTGCTTGGTATGAGAAATAGATGAGAGGAGTGGAAAGATTTTAACTTTTTTTTCATATTGGAATATGGGTGATTAACAATGTTGTGATAGATTCAGATGGACAGCAAAGGGACTCCGCCAAACATAAACATGTCTCCAATCTCCCCACACTCCCCTCCCATCCAGGCTGCCACATAACACTGAACAGAATTTCCTGTGCCATACAGCAGGTCCTTGTTGGTTATCCATTTTTAATACAACAGTGTGTACAAGTCCATCCCAAACTCCCTAACTATCATTTCTCCCCAGTCCTTCCCCCATGAGGTGAGGCTATGAGGTGAAGTTGCTCAGTCGTATCCGACTCTTTGCGACCCCGTGGACTGTAACCTACTAGGCTTCTCTGTCCATGGGATTCTCCAGGCAAGAATACTAGGGTGGATTGCCATTTTCTTCTCCGGGGGATCTTCCTGACCCAGGGATCGAACCCGGGTCTCCCACATTGGAGACAGACGCTTTAACCTCTGAGCCACCAGGGAAGACCTTCCTTCCCCCATAGGCAACCATAAATTCTTCCCTAAGTCTGTGAGTCTGTTTGTCTTTTGTAAGTAAGTTCACTTGTATCATTTCTATTTAGATTCTGCATATAAGGGATGTCTTATGATATTCTCTTTATCTGGAAAAGATTTGATGTTGAGCAGCAGGTTTGACCCCTGGGTCAGGAAGATCACCTGGAGAAGGAAATGCCAACCCACTTCAGTCTTCTTGCCTGGGAACTTCCATGGACAGAGGAGCCTGGTGGCTTACAGTTCATGGGGTTGGAAAGAGCTGGAAGCAACTGAACACGCAAGCTTATACTTAGGCCAGAGTAGTTTTGCAAAGTAGTGGGTTCCCCATCACTGGAAGCATTTGAGTTGGGCTTGGCTGACTTCATCAAGGATGTTCTTAAAGAGAACCAAAGTCTGCCTTAGAGAAACAAGCCCAGGGACCTGAGGGTCTTTGGAAGACCACTCAAGTCACATCTCCACCCCTAGCTTTTCTCCAGGACTAGTTTCTTCCCAGAGAGGTAAGGAGGTCCAGGCAGGTCACTGTAGGGGGAAACCACACCTGGGCAGTGTCAGGGTTAGCAGGGAGTGGAAAGCGGAAACTATTCAGAACACTACCTTATATTTGAGTATACTCTTTTTCAAAGTAGTTTTACCTACTTTTATGATTTTTCAAAAATTGTATTTTTTTAAATTGAACACAGAACATTCTCAGAATCTTAGAAACTCTCCAAATCCCTCTCTTAATCACAACTTCCTTCTTCCCTCTGAAGGTAAATGGCAACCATACTTCTTATTCATCTGGCATGTTTTCAGATCCTAAATGAAATCATGCAGGATGCACGCTCTACATCTGCCTTCCTTGACCCAACACTATGTTTGTGAGATTTCTCTGTATTATGACTTTACAACTTTTAATTCTCACAGAAATACCAAAAGGTGGTTAAAAAGATATTCACAACTTGTTATAGAGATAAGGAAAGGAGCCTAAGAGATTAAAGGACTTGTCCAAGGACATGTTAACCAATAACTTGTCAGTAAGTGGTACCTGGGTCTTCTCAGTGGTTCAAGTGGTAGAGAACCTGCCTGCCAATGCAGGAGACTCAGGCAGGAGATGTGGGTTCGATCCCTGGGTTGGGAAGATCCCCTGGAGTAAGAAATGGCTACTCGACTCCAGTATTCTTGTCTGGGAGATTCTATGGACAGAGGAGCCTGGTGAGCTACAGTCCATGAGGTCACAAAAGAGTCAGGCACAACTGAGCAGAGGTGGTACCTAGATCCGCAGTCCAGTCTAGCTTTCTTTCTCGCACTGTGTTGACACTCCTGAGAAGTATGGCTTGGTGGGGACAGCGTAGGAATGGGTTCATTCATATTTGGCTCTCCTACTGACCACTTTCATGACTTTTGGCACATCACCTACCTTCTCTGAAACCTGAATGCCTCATTTGCAGAATAGTATGTTGACATCAATGACTCTGAGGCAGTCAGTTAATATTTGGTAAGTGGATGAACAAATGATTCTGGTTGTTAGAATCATCTGAGATTGTGTATATAAAATCTCTTGGCATTTTTTGGCACTCGATAAAAAGTAGCTATAGGTGACCTTGGAAAGAAAGTCTCATATCAGCAGAGGCTTCTAATGAAAGACTAATTTTGATACGCTAGTTAGAATTCATTGTTAGGATGCACTGAGCTCTCGGATACCAGATGATTAGCTGGAAGGAAAATCAACAAAATAAAAACAATGATCTAGGTATTTCCAAAAAGCAGAGCTGTCACTTTGCCGACAAAAGTTCATATAGTCAAAGCTATGGTTTTTCCAATAGTCATGTAAGAATGTGAGAGTTGCACCATAAAGAAGGCTGGGCTCTGAAAAACAGATGCTTTCAAATTGTGGTGCTAGAGAAGTCTCTTGAGAGTCCCTTGGACTGCAAGGAGACCCAGCCAGAGGAATCAACCCTGAATGTTCATTAGTTCTGATGCTGAAGTTGAAGTTCAATACTTTGGCCACCTGATGTGAAGAGATGACTCATTGGAAAATACCCTGATGCTTAAAAAAATTGAAGTCAAAAGGATTAGGGGGTAGCAGAGGATAAGACTGTCAAATAGTATCACACACTCAGTGGACATGAGTGTGAACAAACTGGGAGATACTGAAGGACAGGGAAGCCTGGCGTGCTGCAGTCCATGGACTCACAAAGAGTTGGACGTGACTGAGCATCTGAGCAACAAAAACAAAGCATTTCCAACATCTGAAAACTTGCTTTCGTGCAAAAGACCTAGAGGCCCCACCATCCACCCGGGGTCACCTAGAAGCTCAGGTCTAAGAAACAGCTCCTCTCGTTAGCCCTCTTAAAACCCTCAGAGTGTTTCTCACACACCCATTTACTCCGGCTTCGGTGTTATGTACAAAAACATCAGCTTTTCAAAGTTAATCTCTTCCTAAATTTTTGACACGCATATAGCACTGGTGAATTTACAACCACCTCTGGGATAGCATAGATGTTCTCAAGCAGAATGTAAAAACCATCCAGCTAGCAGGCCAAGTTAGAAATCCCTGTTCATCTAAGTTGGTTTGTGCCTAAATGCTCTCTGGGGTTTTACTTATTTTTCAACTTGCTCGTGCTGTGAAAGTTCCATCTTCTAAATGTTAAATCACTGAGCCGTGAAAAGATGTTACATGACCGCAGCGCGCAAGCGGTGTCCGTTTTCCTGTGATGGTCTGTATGTGTGGTGCTAGCTGTGGGAAATTTTGGAATGGCTTTCTAAATATTGTGGCATCCTTCTCCTTTAATATGTGAGTCTTCACTGCAATTTATTGAGGACTTAGTGTGCATCAGATTCCGTTAGCTACTCTTTCGGTGTTTCATTTAATCTTTACAGTAACCCCCTTGAGACAGAATTAGCGTCATCATTTTGTGGAAAAGGAAGCAGACCCAAATAGCTTTTTCAAGGCTAAACAACCATAAGCAGTAGAGCTAGGACTTGAGCTTGGCGCTGTTTGATTTCAATGCCAGTTCTTTTTCCTCACTTCTATGATGCAAAGCAGGGCTGAGGGGACTCTACTGTGACAAGTCTGGAACACGGAACCCAAGGAAGAAGATGGACCCTCATCTTACTGATAAGCATAGTCCTATAGTAGTAGGTGCTGTGGTTTCCCTAAGTCCTGATGACTTGCTTAACAGAGAATGTACTCAGCTTCTCAGTTGTATCTGACTCTTTGCACCTCCATGGAACCCCCAGTCTCCTCTGTCCATTGGATTCTCCAGGCAAGAATACTGGAGTGGGTTGCCATTTCCTTCTCCACGTCAAAGAACACAGCCCCATTATAACTGGAGAGGATTGGGTCCTGGCACACCTTCCAAGGAGGAGGTCAAGTGTACTGTGTTCACACCAGTCTATGTCTGCCCAAAACAGGCTGCCCACAGGCAGTCTGGAGGAGCAGAGAACAGTTTTCCAGAGTTTTCTTCCATCACCAAAATGAGGTGCTCTCTGCTGATCTATCATGGTTCTTTATTTAGCAGAGCAATTCTGTTCTGCCAAAATATACATTCCAAATATAAGTGCTGATGTAATGATGATAATATAACCAAAACAACAGATCACTCTTAGGTAACCTCCAATAGGGAGCCCTAGACTTTGGAAGAGGGAGGAAATATAAACATGTTGCTGCCCTTAAGGGCCAGGTACCTCTGAAGGTGAGAGAAGTGTCTCTTGCTCATTCTCCTTTGTCTGTAGATCCATTTGGGTCTTCGAAGTAACTGAAATTTGGCCCCTAAGTCTTGAATTCTTCCTACTTTTAAAATGCACTCCCTTTATCATAGTCTAAGCCACCAGTGTCTTTCCACAAGCCTGTTTGGGCCACCAGTCTAGGCTTCATTTCTACCCCTGTCCCCTATAATTTATTTTCTTCAAAGCAAACAATGTGTCCTTTCAAGCACATAATTCACATACTTTGGGGGACAGAATTTATTTTCTAAAGATGACTGACCAACAGGTCTTGTTCCACTTGCTCTTACAAGGTAATACTGAGACCCCACCATCACTACAAGGTTCTATATTCCCTCTTGACACTGAGTAGGCTTTGGGATGGACTCCATGAATAAAATGCAGCAGACTTTCAAGACTAAGTTAATAAAGGTGGTACAAGCTACCACCAGGCTCTCTCTCTTGAAATGCTTGCCTTGGGAATCCAGCCACCATCTTGTGAGGAAGCCAAGAAGGCATATGGAAGGGCTTAGTGCAGTCCAGCTGAGGTTGCCTTGTAAAGCCAACATTTCCCACTAGACATGTGAGTGAGCAAGCTTTCACATGTCTGCCATTACGAGCTTTATCATTGCCCCAGCTGAGCAGAGATGAGCAGAGATGAGCTGACTCACCAAGCCCTGCCCATATGGTGGGTCTCTGAGCAAAACAGACACTGTCATTGTATCAAGAAACTACATGTAGGGGATGTTTGTTATATGGCAGCAGGAAAATAGAACTCCATCCCTCCCTTGCTCAAAATCCTCCAATGATTTTCCAATCCATATGGCACCCCACTCCAGTACTCCTGCCTGGAAAATCCCATGGATGGAGGAGCCTGGAAGGCTGTAGTCCATGGGGTCACTGAGGGTAGGACACGACTGACCGACTTCACTTTCACTTTCATGCATTGGAGAAGGAAATGGCAACCCACTCCAGTGTTCTTGCCTGGAGAATCCCAGGGACGGGGGAGCCTGGTGGGCTGCCGTCTATGGGGTCAAACAGAGTTGAGCATGACTGAAGTGACTTAGCAGCAGCAGTGGGTGATTTAGCCAATGACAGTCCCTCCCATCTCTTCAGCCCTCTGAAGAGGGCTACACGGACATACACTGAAGGTCACTGACGTGTAGCCACATGTTCTGTTTACTCAGTGGAATCCACTGAGCTTGTTCCAACCTCAGGGTCTCTGTTCTCACTGCTCCTCTGCCTGAGTGCTATCCCTTGGAACTCGGCACAGCTGGATTCTTGTCATCATTCAAGTTCTGGTTCAAACATTCTTCCTTCTCTGATCACCAGAACTGACCTCTGGGTTCCCTTCAGATTGAAGGAGTACACATATAAGGTTGCATGATCAGTGTGACATCCCCCTCCTCCACCCCCAGCCATGCTCAGCTGCAAAGTTTCAGGCTTGGAATAGGTGCAGAGTGGAATTTGTTTTAAACAGACTAAGAGCCTTATCCAGAGAAGGTGATGGCACCCCACTCCAGTACTCTTGCCTGGAAAATCCCACGGATGGAGGAGCCTGGTAGGCTGCAGTCCATGGGGTCTCAAAGAGTCAAGACACAACTGAGTGACTGAACTGAACTGAACTGAACACAACACTTACTGATGGATTAAATGGTGTCAATGGGGACTTTGAGTTTTTATCCTGAGCAGCTGCGAGGATGGAGTTGCCATAAACTGCAATAAAGGAGATGTAAGTGGAGCAGGTCTGGGGGATAATTAGAAGTGTCAGGAATTATATTTCATGCAGGCTATGTTTCAAATGTCTTAATATATATTAGACAAGCAGCATTATACAGGCAGCTGAATATAAGAGTATAGCTTTGTAGGAGATAATTAGGCTGGTGATATAAATTTGGTAGTTAGTTATCAGGGCATAAATGGTATTTACAATCATGTGATCAGAAAATCTCACTAAGAAGTGGATTTCGATAGAGGAATATAGTCCAAGGAGTGAGACCTGGAAATTTCCAACATTTGGAGATAGGAGTGAATGGGTACACTGACTGATTAATGAGGATTGACCCCCTGAGGTGTGAAAACTAAGTACTGAGAGGGTAGCAGGTAGGAAGGACAGAGGTCAACAAGCATGAGGAAGAAATAAAAAACAAACAAAAAACGTCTGCCGCTTGCAATTTATTTTCTGCTGATGCTTGGAGTCCTCTAGCCTTCCTACCTGTTACACTCATTATCTGCCCAGTCACTCAGTCGTGTCTGACTCCACAGACTGCAGCACAATAGGCTCCTCTGTCTATGGGATTCTCCAGGCAAGAACATTGGAGTGGGTTTTCATACCCTCCTCCAGGGCATCTTTCTGACCCAGGTATTGAACCTGCAACTACTGCATCTCCTACATTGCAGGTGGATTCTTCCCCACTGAGCCACCAGGGAAGCCTAAAAACTAAGTATAAGAATAGATTTTAAAAAAAGATGTGGCACATATATACAACAGAATATTACTCAGTCACGAAAAAGAGTGAAATTGGGTTATTGATAGAGATTTGGACGGACCTAGAGTCTGTCATACAGAATGAAATAAGTCAGAAAAGAATAAATATCATGTATTAACACATGTATTTGGAATCTAGAAAGATGGTAAAGACGAACCTATTTCCAGGGCAGGAATAAAGATACACACGGAGAGGACAAACATGTGGACACAGGAAGGAAAAGGGGAGGGTGGGGTGACCAGGAAGAGTATCATTGACGTATGTATACAGCCGTGTGTCAGGTGGCTAGCTGGTGGGAAGCTCAGCTTGCTGCTCGATGATGACCTAGAGGGCTGGGATGGGGTGCGGGGGAGGGAGATCTGAGAGGGAGGAGATATATGTACACAAATAGCTGATTCACTTCGTTGTACAGCAGACACTAACACAGCATTGTAAAGCAGTTATACTCCAACAGAAAAAGAATGTCCTCGGAGAAGGAAGGTGCAAGCAACTACTTGAAACATTAATGAACCAAGTGAGATGCGTGTTGAGAATTTCCTGTTGGATTTGGAGATGAGGAGATACTTGATATCCTTGACAGGAGCTATTTCAGTGGTGGTAAAAAGATGAAAATCAGAATGACAGTGAGGTCAGGAGAGGAAAGGAGGAAAGGAAATGCGGTGACTTTATTTGACTGTATTTATCCTGTAAAAGCTTCTCTGGTGGCTCAGCTGGTAAAGAATCCACCTGCAATGTGGGGACCTGAATTCCACCCCTGGGTTGGGAAGATCCCCTGGCGAGGGAAACGGCTACCCACTCCAGCATTCTGACCTGGAGAATTCCATGGACCCCATGTGTCACAAAGAGTGAGTGACTGAGTGACTTTCACTTCATCCTGCAAAAAGTGCTTTCTTTTCATCCTGCAAAAAGAGCATAGACATGCTAAAGAGGGAGCATAGTCGCTAAAGAGGGATATGTGGCAAGTGGAGATCCTTAAAAAATCAGAGTCCATAAATAGTCAAGTTTCATGTGTGCAAAGGGCACAGTGAGAGGAGAAGCTAAAGATGAAAAAAAACTTTGCTAATGGCTTCCTTGAGTTCCAAAAGCACAGAGAAAGGGAGGCAGGAGTTGAGGGTGGCAATGTGGTCAGATTAGGTCATGTGCAGAGCCTTACAGACAGATAACAGGAGAGAGTCTTTAGCTTCTTGTGGTAACTGATGTAGAACAGGAAAGCAGGCTTATGAAATTAGCCACAAATATGACTGTTTGGTCTCAGATCCATTCTCTGCAATTCTCCATGTCTTGAGAGTCTAGCTTCCTTGCAGGCTGGACCATTAAGAGGCTATTGGTCATCTGAATCCCCACTGATCAAAGCCAGTGGGAAAGTAGCTTTAGTAGCAGATCAGAAAGCAGGAGGAGAGAGAGGCTGGTGCTTTCCAGCTTCTTCCGATTCTGGTAATGGCTGTGTTTCTTTAAGCCCCCACTCTGTGGGGAGTACCTCTTCTGCGGCTCCAGCTCATGATGGCCAAGGGTTGGTGATTCCTTCTGCCTTTGCTAATCCCTTGGTAATCAACATCCTTGTTGGTTTTCACATTTCTGTTCGTATCTCAGCCAACAGCCTCTTCATTAAACTTCTCCAGTTAAATGGCCATTTGATTGCATGCCTGGATTCTGGTGGTCTTTCCTTCTACTGCTAATGGAGTTACCACATATCTAGGTGTGCCCAGTACTGTTCTGATTTACATGATTCATGCCTGTCTGATTATTAACAGCATACTCTTTTATTCTCACAATTATTCTAGTTTTGCAAAATAATATAGCCATTGTACTCCTGGTCCCCTGGTTCCATTTATTATGATCTTAAGTATCCATGAATGTGAATGTTCTGTTAACCTTCCCTCTGGCTGGTGTCTTCTTGGTCTCATACAGTCTTTCCTGTGAACTGAGATTCTGGGTATCTAACATAGGGGGAGGGAAAGGAAGAACATAGTTTGGTCTTAATATTCATTCTCCCAACACATTAGGGTAAAAGCAAATGAAAAAACAGAATGCACCTTGTTTATGATGTACATTTTCCCATCTTAATCATGTATAATGAAGAGCTACTTCCCTAGGGCCAGTGGCTCATTAGCTTCCTACCGTCCCTTATTTGAGATATGAATAAAGCCAAAGTGAAGAATGGCGCAGGTGACTGGACAAACGTCAAGGGGCATCACTACCTTGAGCACATTAACTAAGCTCTGTTGGCCACGATTTCCATCCGTAAATGGGAGGATTAATAGTACCTACCTAACGAGGTGACTAGGATTAAATGAGTTAGGATATAAAGATGTTTAAAAAGTGCCTAGCACATAGTAAGCACTGTGCAGTTGTAACTCCATCACAAACACACACACGGTGATGGAGAAGATGCGGATGGGATTGAACATTCATGCTGCAGAGACAGAAAGTAATTCTCCTCTATTGAGAGGAGCATGATACTTTTCATGCTCTCACGCAGTAAATTGTGTTACAGATCCATGTAGTTTGTTGAAACAAGGGGCTATTTCCTGTCTGGAAAGAGTGTGCATTTCTAGGAAAAAGAAGCTGACACTTGCTTTAATTCAAGCCTCATCAGAGCAATCTACCTTTGAGAGCAGCCACCTTGGGAAATGTGGAACAGTTTCTAGAACCTGTACACAATTTTGGTTTCATTCGTGTTAACCAAACAAATGAATCAACATTTATTTTTATGAATTGACATAATTTCTGGGTTAGAGGTTGTGCAGTAGAAAGGTGTATCAGTGTGGGTCCCACCCAAAGACAAACACTACAAAGTAATTTGGACAGAGGAAGTGTAAACAGAATTAATAATTAAGTTATGATGAGAAGGAACAAAAAATATAGAAAATCCTAGACAATCTGAGATGGACATGCACACACTGCTATGCAGAATGAATAACTGACAAGGACCTAATGTATAGTACAGGGAACTCTGCTCAACATCATGTAATAACATAAATGGGAAAAGAATTTGAAAAAGAATAGATTCATATATAACTGAAAAAGAATAGACACATGTATAGCTGAATCACTTTGCTGTACACCTGAAACTATCACAACATTGTTAATCAACTATGTGAATGTTGTTCAGCTGCTAAGTTGTGTCTGACTCTTGGCAGCCCCATGGGCTATAGCATGCCAGATTCCTCTGTCCTCCACTGTCTCCTGGAGTTTGCTCAAATTGATGTTCACTGAGTCAGTGCTGCTGTCTAACCACCTTATCCTCTGGCATTCCTTTCTCCTTTTGCTTTCAATCTTTCCCAGCACCAGTGTTTATTTCAGAGTTGGCTCTTTGCCTCAGATAGCCAAAGTATTGAAGCTTCAGTTTCAGCAACAGTCCTTTCATTGAATAATCAACTATACTCCAATATAAACTGAGAGTTTTAAAAAAGAAATAATACCCTAAAGATACTCTGGCAGTTCTGTAGAGTACCCCAAGAAACACCAGCTTGAAAGAGGTTCCAATTTCGTTGGAGAAGGTGTGGGTGTAGCCCAGTGAGTGGCAGAGAAGCACTCTCGCTTATGAACACCCTAGGTGATACCCAGTTCAATTGCTCAGTCATGCCCAACTCTTTGCAGCCCCATGGACTGCAGCACACCAGGCATCCCTATCCATCATCAACTTCCAGATCTTACTCAAAACCGTCCATTGAGTCGGTGATGCCATCCAACCATCTCATCCTCTGTTGTCCCCCTCTCCTCTTGCCTTCAATCTTTCCCAGCATCAGGTTCTTTTCAAATGAGTCAATTCTTTGTATTAGGTGGTCAAAGTATTGAAGTTTCAGCTTCAGCATCAGTCCTTCCAATGAACATTCAGGACTGATTTCCTTTAGGATGGACTGCTTGGCTCTCCTTGCAGTCCAAGGGACTCTCAAGAGTCTTCTTAAACACCACAGTTCAAAAGCATCAATTCTTTGGCCCTCAACTTTCTTTATAGTCCAACTCTTACATCCATATATGACTACTGGAAAAACCATATCTTTGACTAGATGGACCTTTGCCGGCAAAGTAAAGTCTCTGCTTTTTAATATACTGTCTAGGTTGGTCATAGCTTTTCTTCCAAGGAGCAAGTGTCTTTTAATTTCATGGTTGCAGTCACCATCTGCAGTGATTTTGGAGCCTCAAATAATAAAAATCTCTCACTGTTTCCATTGTTTCCCCATCTATTTGCCATGAAGTGATGGTACCAGATGCCATGATCTTAGTTTTCTGAATGTTGAATTTTAAGCCACTTTCTCACTCTCCTCTTTCACTTTCATCAAGAGACTCTTTATTTCTTCACTTTCTGCCATAAAGGTGGTGTCATCTGCTTATCTGAGATTATTGATATTTCTCCTAGCAATCTTGATTCGAGCTTGTGCTTCATGAACCCGGCATTTCACATGATGTACTCTGCATATAAATTAAACAAGCAGGGTCACATTATACATGCTTGAAGTACTCCTTTTCTGATTTGGAACCAGTCAGTTGTTCCATGTCCAGTTATAACTGCTGCATACAGATTTCTCAAGAGGTAGGTCAGGTGGTCTGGTATTCCCATCTCTTGATGAATTTTCCATAGTTTGTTGTGATCCACACAGTTAAAGGCTTTCGTGTAGTCAATAAAGCAGAAGTAGATTTTTTCTGGAACTCTCTTGCTTTTTCAATGATCCAACAGATGTTGGCAATTTGATCTTTGGCTCCTCTGCCTTCTCTAAATCCAACTTGAACATGTGGAAGTTCAATCCCCAGTCCCCAGGCAAACAAGAACAGGCTGCTTGGGTCCACAAATAGAGGGAGTCAGCGTCCATTCTTGGGGGTGCACAGACATTTGCATCAGGAAGGCAGGAAAAACTCAGGGGGTTAGGCAAGCCGAGGCTGGCAATGACAATGATGTACTCTGCATATAAATTAAACAAGCAGGGTCACATTATACATGCTTGAAGTACTCCTTTTCTGATTTGGAACCAGTCAGTTGTTCCATGTCCAGTTATAACTGCTGCATACAGATTTCTCAAGAGGTAGGTCAGGTGGTCTGGTATTCCCATCTCTTGATGAATTTTCCATAGTTTGTTGTGATCCACACAGTTAAAGGCTTTCGTGTAGTCAATAAAGCAGAAGTAGATTTTTTCTGGAACTCTCTTGCTTTTTCAATGATCCAACAGATGTTGGCAATTTGATCTTTGGCTCCTCTGCCTTCTCTAAATCCAACTTGAACATGTGGAAGTTCAATCCCCAGTCCCCAGGCAAACAAGAACAGGCTGCTTGGGTCCACAAATAGAGGAGTCAGCGTCCATTCTTGGGGGTGCACAGACATTTGCATCAGGAAGGCAGGAAAAACTCAGGGGGTTAGGCAAGCCGAGGCTGGCAATGACACACAGACATAGCTGAGGGGCTCCTATAGATGCAAGGCCTGGAGCACAGTGCCTGAGATGGTAGCTCCTTAGGAAACAGATTAGATTACTGAGGCTGGTGGGTGTCCAGGCAGAACATGGAGCGATGCTGAAGAGGTGTCTCCCCACAGGTACCGAAACACCTGTGCGTGTGGCTCGGGCTGGTCCACATCCAGATGGGGCCACGGGATCACTAGGGCAATTCTGCAGGTGTTAGGGCATTTCTTTCACTCTCCTGTTTATCTATCAGGTGAACCATCCCAATTTCCTTTTTTTCCTCTGTTAATATTAAACATTAAGTGTTTTTAAATTGGATGACAATGGCTTCACAATGTTGTATTAGTTTCTGGTGTGCGAAGCGTGAATCAGCCATATGTTTACAGGCATCCCCGCCTTGCTGAACCTCCCTTCTCCCCATCCCACCTCACTAGGTCATCACAGAGCTGAGCTGAGCTCCCTGTGCTGCGCAGCAGCTTCCCACTGGCCAGGTGTGTTACAGATGGGAATGTAAATATGTCAGCTCTACTCTTTCAACTCACCCTACCCTCTCCTTCCCCTGCTGTGTCCACACTTCCATTCTCTACATCTGTGTCTCTATTCCTGCCCTGCAAATAGGCTCATCTGTCCAGTAATATTTCATTGTGCCTGTGTACCACATCTTCTTTATCCATTCACTTGTTAATGGACATTAAGGTTGCTTCCATGTCCCGGTTATTGTAAATAGTGAGGCAGTGAACACTAGGGTACACATCTCTTTTTGAATTATGGATTTCTCAAACTACACAGCCAGTAATGGGATTACTGGGTCATATGGTAGCTCTATGTTTACTTTTAAGGAACCTCCTCCATAGTGTTCTCCACCATGGTTGTATCAATTTACATTCCCACCAATAGTGCAAGAAATCCTAATTTTGACAAATCTTCCTTCTGTAGCATTGTAACCCTGGTCACACTGACAGAGCTTTCTCCAGCCATTGTCTCTGGCAGTATTCCAGATACCATCAGACTGGTAGAGAATGCACCAAAAACATTACTTCCTGTGCCTGGCATCTCGGAGAAGAGTTTCCTGGAATTTTTGTCAGCTTTTTGAGCAACTGTACAAGGGTTATATTTAAATTAGTGCACCGTGTCCCAAGCAATAACCACTTATGTGTGGTATATAATTGACCTTACTTATAGTTTTTATAGGGGATATAGTCTTTCAGGCTATCATCACGTATATTTTGCATTTTTATAATCACAATATTAAAGACTAGAAAATGTATTCCCAGGTAGCATTGCTGTGAGTGACATGCATTTTCTATCTCATTACCAGGAGGGGTCATTAGATAATCTTCTGATGGCTTTGGGTAAATCTATTTCTTGAAACTGTTCTCTTGGGATAAACAGATAAAGTCGTCATTTTGTTCACTGCGGTGTCTCTAACTCTCAAGATGACTGATGGGCCATAATGGTATTCCATGGGGATAGGATGCATTGACTGTGGGGTTGGCTTTTGGTTTCCTTAGCAACCCTTTCCTAGGGACACCATGGCAGCCACATTTATTCAAAGTTAGGATTTAAAAAAAAAAAAAAGACAGTTTTTCAACTGAGATTTTATATACCTAAATTAACTTTGCTCAAGAGATATGCATTTTGCATTGGTATCATTTTTTAGTTTGTGTGTTATTTCTCATTAGAATAGCAAATTCTGCCCTCAGAGGAGAATTGGCTGGGAGGGGAGAGTGCTGAGGGTAGATGAGATTAGAAAGGCTTAATAACCCGAGTCCCAAAGAGGAACTGGTTTTCTCTCAGCTCCATTTTCCAATATAGCCCTGAGGGGAACTAGCTTAGAGTCTAAGCAAAGGCTGTCAAATACATGATCTCCTTAGCACCATGTTATTCAATCTGAGTGGAAATAATGTTGTCTTTCCAATTGTTTTTATAAAAAAAAAAGCTGGCCTCTGTCAGAAATGTATTATCATTTCCTGAACCAGGGTTCTCCAAGCATGGTGCCATTTGTATTTGTATTTTGGGCTAGGTGATTCTTTGTTGGGAGGGAGGTTACCTTATGTATTATAGGATATTTAGTATTTAATATTTAGTATTAGTATTCCAGATCTCTATCCAGTAGATACTAGCATATCCTTTCTCCCACTGTAACAATATTGCCAAATATTTCCTGGGTAGGGAGAGTGGCACAAATAGCTCCCTCTACTTGAGATCTATTGTTCGAAGCAAAGGTGAATATCTCTGCCACGCTCCCTTATCTGTCCTTACTTTTCATGTCCAGATGTCGATTAAAAGGAGCTATGTTGTATTTACATATTGTTTTACAAGGATGTATCATTATAACATTATTGTTCTGTCTTCCTTGGTGGCTCAGAGGTTAAAGCGTCTGCCTGGAAGGCAGGAGACCCAGCTTCAATCCCTGGGTTGCGAAGATCCCCTGGAGAAGGAAATGGCAATCCACTCCAGTACTCTTGCCTGGAGAATCCCATGGAGGGAGGAGCCTGGCAGGCTACAGTCCATGGGGTTGCAAAGAGTCAAGACACGACTTCACTTTCACTTTCACTACCCTTGAGAAGAGATGATTTGATTGATCTTCTGGCCTCAGTGTTTCTCATCTCTGTCAAATTATCTACTCACATTACAGTTTATTTTCTTACACAGCATGTCAGAGGGAAGACACCACTGCCAACACTTCCCAGCCCCCAAATATGAAAACAGAAAGCATAATAAGGGACTTCCATGGTGACACAGTGGTTAAGACTCCACAATTCCAAGGGAGCATGGGTTCAGTCCCTGGTCAGGGAATGAAGATCCCACAGGCCGCACAGTATGGTCAAAAAACAAATAAAATGAAAGAATGATAAAATAAAAGAAGGCTAAAGAAAGAGCCATGGAGGAATCGACTATGAATTTCACAGGACACAGTTTTACAGAATATTAATCCTACTTGGCCCTGCAATTAGCCACAAAGTTAGACACATATGGCAGAGGGGGGATTTATAGAACATGTTTAAGTACTAGAAGTTTTTACAAGAATTTTTTTCCAACAAGATCTACTAGAACAAAACTTCTTAATCAGTAAAAGAATATGTACAGCTCCTTACACTTCCGAATGACCAAAGCCACATTTTAGATGAAAGGTATTCCACTGTAAATCCTTTACATGGAGAAACATTTTTGTCTGATCTCAAAAAAGTTAGACTTATCAAAAAGTTTTTCTAGATGCTCTCCAATGCAGTTAGAACTGACCTATGCTGGAAATGAGGCAGCGCTTGAAAACTCTGACGTGAGCTAGCACCAGCATCTACCATGATGCACCCTGGCACATATCCAGCAGTTGTTGGGCTTTGTTGAAACTGGTTTCAATCTTAGAGATGAGGTCTGTGTGTCAAGGAAGATGGAAAGATCATGGAGTTTTGCATCTGGTTGACTTGAGTCTTAAACCCAACATCGGCTGTGGGATTTCAGGCACCTTATTTAACTGTTTGCACTTCAGTTTCGGAAAATAAGAGTATAATTTAACCATTGCCAGGTCATCACAGGAATTAGAATATACATAAGTCCCTGAGCCCCTCCCCTGTGGGATGGTTACTCCATGCTGACAAAATGTCTGATTCACATGGCCTCAGGCTAACACATCTAGTCCCTTCCCAAGTGGATGACTGGAGCCATCACATTTCTTTGAAAAACAACAAATTACCATCTACCTAAGAAAGACATTTCCTTCCTGGTGGCTCAGATGGTAAAGAATCTACCTGCAATTCAGGAGACCTGTGTTCTATCCCTGGGTCAGGGAGACCCACCAGAAGAGGAAATAGCAACCCACCCCAGTATTCTTGCCTGGGGAATCCCATGGACAGAGGAGGAGCCTGGCAGGCTGTGAGACATGACTGAACAACTAATACACAAGCACACATGAGGGGTTTCCAAATGGCAATGTCAGCCTGGCTGGGAGCCTACAGAAATAACGATCCCTGGTTCATTTGCTAGAGATTCTGATTCAGTGGTCATCTCAATGACTTGGGAGCTGAGCCTTAGAAAGCTCTTCAGGAGGTGGTAATGTGGGAAACCCTCACTTTATGAAACATGGGAGTTTTCCCTTCCTGAAAACTCACTAATTGGTTCACTTTTCTGCATGTATGTACATTGTATGATACTTCTTCAAAAGTTTAATTAAAATAAAAGATCTCCCAGGTTATTCTAATACACAGCCAGGATTGAGAGCCACTGGTTTATATCTTATCCAAGCTCTTTTAAAAGTATAAAATGATATATATCATTTCCTTATCTTTGATGAAAGAACTATTGGGCCAATATGCTTGGCCAGTGGAAAAGTCACTTCCCAGAGCCTCAGAAGAATAGATCTTAACAATATATAAACAACATCTGGTCTGAGATTTTTCATTTCATAGTTGAGGAATCTGAGAGCTAGGAAAGGGACATTTCTGTAAGTGACCCAGTGAGGAGCTGGAAAATTAGACAGGTGTCCACACGACCATTCCCATCCAGCTTCTATAAAATATAAGTTGCACTGGAAAATGTACCCACCTTTCAAGCACAGTATCAAATGCACAAAAATGTCAGCCTTAGAAAGCTGATATCTCATTACTGATGGAGAGCTTAGACCAGGGCCAAATGCCTGGAGATAGAGTAATGAATTGTGTCTTCCTTTTAGCATCTTATACTGGCCCACATGTTTTCTTTTCCTTAAAACTTCAAGAAAGACAGAGAAAACTCTAATTATACATGCACTCCAATGGTCATTACAGCCCTGTTTACAATACCCAAGACATGGAAGCAATCTAAATGTCCATCAACAAATGAACAGATAAAGATGTGTTACACATACACAATGCAATATTACTAAGGTATTAAAAGGAATGAAATAATGCCATCTGCAGCAACATGGATGGACCTAGAAATGATTACATTTAGTGAAGCAAGTCAGACAAAGTCAAATATCATATATCACTTATATGTGGACTCTAAAAAATGATACAAATGGACTTATTTACAAAACAGATATAGACTCACAGACCCAGAAGACAAACTTATGGTTACCAAAGGCGATAGCAGAGTGAGAGGGAAGGATGAATTAAGAATTTGAGATTAGCAGATATACGTTACTATATTGGGTTTCTCTGGTGGCTCAGTCAGTAAAGAATGTGTGAGACCTGGGTTCAATCCCTGGGTTGGGACGATCCCTTGGAGGAAGGCATGGAAACTCACTACAGTATTCTGGAGAATCCTCATGGACAGAGGAGCCTGGCAAGCTGCAGTCCATGGGCTCACAAAGAGTCGGACGTGACTCGGCAACCAAGTACAAACACACATGACTATATAAAGTGACTATTTATACCCTGCTGGCACTAGTGGTAAAGAGTCCATTTGCCAATGCAGGCAGATGTAAGAGATGAGGGTTCAGTCCCTGGGTCAGGAAGACCTCCTGGGGGAAGGCATGACAGGCCACTCCAGTATTCTTGCCTGGAGAATCCAATGGACAGAGGAGCCTGGTGGGCTACAGTCCATGGGGTCGCAAAGAGTCAGTCACAACTGAAATGACAGCACCCGGGCACACACTACTATATATAAAATAGGTAAATAACAAGGGTGTACTGTATAGCATGGGGAACTATACTGTATATCTTGTCATAACCCATAATGGAAAAGAGTCTGAAAAAAATATGCAGATATAAATATATGTATAACTGAATCACAAGGCTGTATTCTTGAAACTAGCACAACATTGTAAATTAACTATACTTCAATTAAAAAAAAAAACTTCAAGCGATAAAAAGCCACAAGAATAAAATGCTATCAAGTTTCTAGCAAAGCACTTTCGTTTATGGCAACTGTCTTTGTGAAATCATAATAAGACCCGTCAATTGCTGAACCCTTCCTGAACCTCAAACACTGAGAGTGTGGAAGATGGACAATTAATTGCTCTTATTTCCACTCTGCTCAATTAGAAATTAAAAGTATTAATACTGTTGAGCCAAAGATTGCAGATTGTGCACAAAAGGCACATTTCTAGTTTCCTTCTGTCAAGAGTGGTTAATTTTCTCCTGAGGAAGTCTCACTGTGCACTCTTTAATCCAGCACTGAATAACAGAAAGAAATTGTATATTTCAAGCTTGGTAAGTATGGTATTTATTTGTAACTTCACTTAGGAGATGAACCAGTTAAGACTTATACAAAACATCAATGTGTCTAAACACAGGGTGTCCAGAGGCAATTGCTATGATTTTTAGTAGTAGTTTTACTTCCAACTTGCTACTTCATTCACTTATTTCAGTTGTGGATAAATTGGGTAAGCTACGTTCACAATACTATAAGAACTTTTCTCCCAATGATGATGAATTTAAAAAAAAAAAAAAGGCAGCCAGAGGTGCTCTGGCACTGTCTTAGTAAGACAGGTGAAATATTAGTCTTAATCAGATAAAATCTTGGATTTTTTTCAGGTAATTTAAATGTTTGGAAAATGAATTCATCACCCAGGAAGACAAATTAAGGAAAAATATGTATATTGTGGATAGACAGGTTGAGAGTAATAAGACTGAGTATAAAGTGAAGTAGTAAATATCAGTTTGATCCTCACAATAATTCTTCAAGGTTAAGATAATGTGCCCATTTTTCAGATGAAGAAACTAAGATACAGAAAAATTTCAAAGCTGAGATTCACTCAAGTCTGCTTAAAAGCTGTACACTTCTCACGCCTCCGTAGTGGTTTGTTAGTGAAAAAACATTAATGCATTCAAAAATATTGGTAGGGGACCTGATACAATAATAACTGAAAAAAGACAGTCAGGCAAGGAAGTCATGCAGCATGAAGAACAGCCAGGAGGTGAGATGGGTATTGTGACAGGAGGAAGACAATGAAAACAAGTAATCAATGTAGTCTAGGAGTAGAGGTCCCCGGAAAAGCATGTGTCTGTGGAATCTACGGGCTTCCCAGGTGGCGCTAGTGGTAAAGAACCCAGTGCAGGAGACATAAGAGACAGGTTTGATCCCTGGGTCGAGAAGATCCCTGGAGGAGGGCGTGGCAACCCACTCCAGTATTCTTGCCTGAAGATCCATGGACATCGGAGCCTGGTGGGCTATAGTTGCATTGCAAAGAGTTGGACATGACTGAAGCAGCTTAGCATGCATGCACGTGGACTCTACAGCAGAATTCTGAGGGAAGCATACACCATGACCTGCATTCAGCTTCATCAGGGAAAGACCTAATGCTCTCTTAAACACATTTTACATGCACTTCACTGAAATTTCACATCATATTTTTATATACTCTTTCAGTAGATTGAATGATGGCTCTCAAAAAGGTAGGTCAACACCCCAGAATTTGTGAACGTGACCTTATTTGGAGAAAGAGTCTTCAGAAATTAATCAAATTAAGGATCTTAGAGATGAAATCATCCTGAATTATCCTAAATCTTACAAGTAGCCTTAGGAGATTGGACAGAAAGAGGAGAAGCCATGTAAACACACAAGGCAGGAGCTGGTTGGAGTCCCCTGGAAAAGGCAGGAAGGATTCTCCAGAGGGTCTCAGAAGAGATGTGACTCTCTTGACACCTTAGAGTCAGACTTCTGATTCCTCTGAGTATGAGAGAATAAATTGGCTATTGTAAGTCAACAGGGTTAAGGTAACATTACAGCAGCCCTGTGCTCTCATGATCCCCATTTTACAAATGAAAAAGTTCAGTTCAGTCACTCAGTCATGTCTGACTCTTTGCGACCTCGTGAACTGCAGCACACCAGGCCTCCATGTCCATCACCAACTCCCAGAGCTCACCCAAACTCATGTCCATCGAGTCAGTGATGCCATCCAGCCATCTCATCCTCTGTTGCCCCTTTCTGCTCCTGCCCCCAATTCCTCCCAGCATCAGAGTCTTTTCCAATGAGTCACCTCTTCGCATGAGGTGGACAAAGTACTGGAGTTTCAGCTTTAGCATCATTCCTTCCAAAGAACACCCAGGACTGATCTCCTTTAGGATGGACTGGTTGAATCTCCTCGCAGTCCAAGGGACTCTCAAGAGTCTTCTCCAACACCACAGTTCTAAAGCATCAATTCTTCGGTGCTCAGCTTTCTTCACAATCCAACTCTCACATCCATGCATGACCACTGGAAAAACCATAGCCTTGACTAGATGGACCTTTGTTGGCAAAGTAATGTCTCTGCTTTTGAACTGAAGAAACTGAGGCCTAAAATGTGAAGTAGACTCCTCAGTTTGCATAGTTATCAAGAAGTCAAGCCAGGTCTGGAGCCTGACTACAGAGACCATACTTAGAACCCTATACCAACACGACCTTCCAGTCTCTGAAAATAAGGCCAGATGCGTCAGGCTTCCCAGGTGGCCCTTCTCAATGAGACTCAATCCACCTTTCTGGACCCTGCTTTCAACAGCGGCCAGCCTGGGTTCTAATGGGCCACTTATAAAGCATTTGTGGTGGTGTTCAGTCACTCAGTTGTGTCTGACTATTTGCGACACCATGGACTGCAGCATGCCAGGGTTTCCTGTTCTTCATGATCTCCGAGAGCTTACTCAACCTCATGTCCATTGAGTCTGCAATGCCATCCCGCCATCTCATCCTTTGTTTTCCTCATCTCCTCCTGCCTTCAGTCTTTCCCAGCATCAGGGTCTTTTCCAATGAGTCAGTTCTTTGCATCAGGTGGCCCAAGTATTGGAGGTTCAGCTTCAGAGTCAGTCCTTCATATGAATATTCAAAGTTGATTTCCCTTAGGATTGGCTGGTTTGATCTTTTTGTAAAAGATGCATTGATAATAAAAACAGCTACCATGTATTGAATCTTACTGTGTACCAGGCACTGTCTTAAATTCTCTATATTCATTTTGTATTTTCTCCCCCAGAGCCTATGCATCTCCTTTTACAAATGAGAGCACTGAGACTCGTAAGATCAGTGGGCAGATAGTGGAAGTACAGGGCCTAGCTCAAAGGCTGCTTCCTCCATGAAGCTTCCTGGATTTTTCTTACCATAGAGGGAAGGTCCTACCTCCTTCACCCTCCCACATCTCTTGGAACCCACTTCTAACTCTACTAATCCTTCATCCCTTCAACAAGTAACTAGTGAGCAAGTACTTTTCACCAGGCACTGAATTTGGGAAAGATTTCACAAAGAGGAAAAAAGAAAAAAAACCAGAAGCCCCACCTTCAAGGAGCTCACAGCCAGGTAGTAAAACAGATGAGAAAAGTATACAGTATACCACAAGGGGGGACAGGCATACTGCTCAGGATGCCATGCAAACCCCATTCGCTCCCTTGCAGCCCCCGTGTGCCTCCTCAGGTCTGTTTCCTGCAGGAAGAGTTGATAGCTCCCGGGGCCCACTTGCCCCACCTGTTATAAAGTTATGTCCTGGAGGGCCCATCTTTCTCCATCTTATACTCAGTGTTCACCTGACTTGGCTACCTGGAGCAGGCTGATGCCCCTAGAAGCGTGTCTCTAGCTCTCTCTTCCCTTCTAGACTTCTAAACCTTTGCTCAGGCAATCTTGCCTCTTCCATGTGCTGTTCAGTGAAACCTACTGAGGGAAGGTCGTCAAATTCCAAGAAGTAGGGTCCTTTTACATTGGCCTTGGCCATCTACTTCTGCCCAGATTCCCAGAGAGCTCATCAGAGGTGTCTGGGCCACAATCCAACCTCATAATCCTAATAAAACAGTATTTTTTGTTCTCCATTGATTGCTGTTCCTGGCACATGTCATTCCCTGGAAACACAGTTTGGTCTGTGATGCAGAAGAATCCCACCACAACTCTACTTCCAGCCAGTGTCACCAGCCTCCACAGGATGATCTAGTAAATAAAACAGAAGCTACATCTCTGTCCGTGTGCACAACTGTAAAAAGCCCCAGAGTTGCACTCTTGAGGTTGAAGGTCCAGGGTTGGCCACAGGAGCCAATTGTGCCATTTGCCTGGTGAGAGGGACAGAGGATGGTCACAGGTCTGGGTCCTGGTGGCGGGGCTCTGCACAGAGGGACCGTGGAGAGAGAAGACTTGCAAAGCTTGGCGCTCTGCCCAGTCTCTCCTTTCTGTAACACCACAGCGATTCTAATTAAATACTCCCACTACGAACTCAGCTTCCCTGGTGGCCCAGATGGTAAAGATTCTGCCTGAAATTCAGGAGACCAGGGTTCAATCCTGGAAGAAGGAATAGGTTAGGATTCCCTGGAAGAGGGACTAGCTACCCACTCCAGTATTCTTGCCTGGAAAATCACATGGACAGAGGAGCCTGGAGGGCTACAGTCCATGGAGTTGCAGAGCAGGACTGGACTCAGCAGCAGCTGTAAAACCCAAGTGCAGAGCCAGGAGCCTGATGTATAGAGCATCAATGGTGGTGGTCAGACTGGAAGGCCTTGCAGGAGGCTGCCAGCCCCCCACAGCCTGTGACGGCCTCAGTCTCCCTTCCCCAGCTGGGCTCCCCAGTGATTGGCTGGAGGCAGGCAAGCTGCGCCTTGTCAAAGCCTCTTGGAAGAGACGCTTCCTTGGACTCCACTGGTCTTGGTTTTGAACTGTTTACCAAAGTCTATTGGGAAAGCTGCCTCATTCACCTCATTAAGATTTCCTCCTTGTTTCTGCATGGCTGTGGCTGGAAGTTGACTTCTGAAAGAGCTCAGCAGCTGTTGGGAGAGGACAGAAGGGGACAGGTCTAGGAGAGAGGAACCTGGATTCACAGGCCACAGCACAGGGCAGAGGAAGGACAGGCTCTGTACCCAGGCCCGTGGGTGTTCTCATACCAGTTCTCCTGGTTTCCACCAGGGCTCAGGACCCAACTTTCCTAGTCTCGGCCTTCCTATACACAAACCAAGAATAAGATCTATTTTACAGGACCATCAAACGGATTAATTGAGACAAAAATTACACACACCAAGCCTTCAAAAACTGGTAACTATTTTGTCAAACATGCAGTGTCCAATTAAAGGCTGGATAAACCACAGCCTATGGCATAGCTGTTGTTGTTTAGTCACTAAATTCCGTCCAACTCTTTTGCGACCCCCTGGTCTGTAGCCCACCAGGCTCCTCTGTCCATGGTATTCTCCAGGCAAGATTACTGGAGTGGGTTGTCATTTTCTCCTCCAGAGGATCTTCTTGACCCAGGGATCAAACCTGGGTCTTCTGTATTGCAAGTAGATTTGTTACCATCTGAGCCATGTGGGAAGCCCCATGGCATAGCTGCCAAGAAATGCAAGTATCTATGAGCACTTTTAATACTTCAGACATTGTACTATGTAATTTTCATAATTATGTGGGCACAGAGGAAAGTATTTTTCTTCTCCCTCTATTCAATGAAAAGATTCAAGGGCTCTGAGAGATGGCCACCATCCCTTCTGCCTCAGCACCCCCTGCAGCTGAATTTGCCATCCTGGTTGTAGATTCAGTTATTATTCAGCAAGTCTTTACCCTATGGAAGAAGTTTTCCTCTGAAACCCACTAATGTTGAGCTTGGTCCTATATTCTTTTGACCAAATGGCACAGGAGCAGAAGCGATAGTGTCTGCGATCTGAGTCTAGACCTGAAGGAGTGTGCCTTGTTTATGCTCATCAGTCTGAAAAATTCTTACCTCCCTGATAGATTCATAGGAAGTCACTACCCCTCACGCCTGGCCCCCAAAGAAGAGACATGGGGGAGACTCACAGACTGAAACAGGCAGCAAAACCAACCTGCAAACTTGTGAGCAAAGATAAATGCCTAGTGTTATATACCAAGATTCTGTGGTGTTTATTACACAGCAGTAGCTGATTTATTCAGTTTCCCAGGGAACTGGATGGGAGGCTGGACATACATCTCTATTCTTGGATTCTCTAATCTATCTGAGAATGCTGCCGTTTCCCTGTACTAAGTATCCAATCAGGGAGGAAAATGACCACTATCCTTTCTGGAACAACTCTCAGACAATCTTTCCCTCCTTTCTGCTCATGTCTAGGCTAGACAGAAGAGAAGACGTTGGTTTATCTGTGATTCTGTCCCAACTTTCCCCTCTTGAACATTTACCTTTTATATTCTCTGATTCCATTAGGGAAACTTGCCAGTGGGGTGGAGGTGGACATCTCTAGCAGCCAAGGTAAGAAGGGGTTAGGACTTCAGATTTAACTGTCTGCCCTATGTTTTCACTCATCAATGTGACAACTATATCACTATAATTCAGGCATTGTTTAAATGCTAAGGGTAGAGTGGTTCTTGTTGTTGTCCAGTCACTAAGTCATGTCTGACTCTTTGCGACCCCATGGGCTGCAGGGGTCATGCCAGGCTCCCCTGTCTGTCACTATCTTCCAGAGTTTTCTCAAATTCATGCCTTTTAAGTTGGTGATGCTATCTAACCATCTCATCCTCTGCCACCTCCTTCTCCTTTTGCCTTGGGTCTTTTCCAACATGGATTTCTCTTAGCCAATGCTTATCTGTCTACCCCTTTGCTGAATGGCCTACTTTCCAGTAGCAACAGCTAATTGCAGTTCTGTAGTGTGGTGTTTTGGAGGATCATTTTGGGACCTAATGGCTGACTGATTCTATAGGCCTTCTTTCATAATAGAACAATTCCTTCTTAGTGAAAGAGTTACATTCTGAATTTGAATTTGCTTTCTCTGCTAATGATACTTCTGCTAGCTACCTGTACATGTCATATTAAATATTATGTGTGTATTAAAAAATCAGTCCCCTGGCTCAACTAAGGGACAAAACCTTCCTTGGAAAGGAAGCAGCCTTGTAGAATAAAGGATATGCTCAGATTTAGTTCCAGTGTATCATTTTGTGACTCTCATAGTCATATTACAAGTGTCCATTACAGGGGCTAGCATTGGGGAGCATGTCATGTAATTAAATCTGGTGACTCACTAGCAAAAATGTTGCTTTCCTGCCTGAATCTGTAGACTCCTATTAGTTTTGGTATCTGAATATCCAGTTACAGAATGCTCCCAGCCCTGAATCCAACAATGATTTCATAGAATTGGAGCCTAAGAATACCATCTGTCCACTCTGAGTTCCTCATGTCATTCAATTAACCAGCAAAACAGGGCACTAGATTTTTGGCCAGGGCACTTAATCCCACCAAGGGGAAACGGTTTTGAATCAAGCAGTGGGGTAGAAAGGACTATAAATGGAACACAGGTTCCCCTGGGTGCCTTTTAGTTCAGCCATTCTTGCGATGTTAATTGGCAGGACCACCAAGCTCACATCCTTCAGGAAGGAAGGTCTGAGCTCACTAGGCAAGCATCCACAATCACCATGGGTGCTGGCTGACAGCCTAGAGAACAAGGGCACAGGAGAGAGTCATGTACATCAGCTATGACCTTGAGACCAGATGCAGTACAAGGGCACGGCCTTCCCTCATATTCTCTCTATATATATACATGTGTGTGTGTGTGTGTGTGTGTGTGTGTGTACACACACAAGGTTTTTCTGTTATATCTTCCATTTCTCCCTCCATCATTATCTACAGGCTGTGTTGGTTCATAAGCTTCAAAATATTGTGACTGGTTCAAGAGAGAGCCAGGGGGAGGAACAGACATTCCTCAGAAACCTGGACTCAGACCTGGATGCATTTGCTGAGAGATTTGTGATGTATCCTTGACTGGGAGGTAGCGCTGTAAATGAGTTTTCAACATATAAGAATGAATGGCAGTAGCTAAATGAAGACTTTATTTTGAAAGGTGATTATGGGAAGAAGAGTATATGAGGATATAGGATTGCCAAGCAGATTAACTATATAAGAACTTGTCAATTTTGACTTCCAGATATCCGGTACTCTTCCCATTTGACATTATCCTAGAAGAATCCCAGAAGAAGAGGCAGTTAGCGATTACTTACAGCAGATGTGATGTTAGGGCCTCCAGTGCTGGTGGTCTTGGGTCCCAGGACACAGGTCAGGCCATGCTCTTGGTTGTCCAGGCTCTCTTGACCCGGCTCTCTTGACCCCTGTCTTCTGACTTGGCATTCTGGTTTTCCCTGTCATTCATAAACCAGCAGATCTCTTCCATTGGATCTTCCATCTGCTTTAGTAGGCAAAATTGATTTCTGCTGTTTATGACCAATCACCCTGCCTTGAACAAATAGTTTGTAAAATAGGAAAGTTTGAGGGCATAGTGCTACAATGGATTGAAAATGTGCTGTGAGGATATGTCTCAGTGGAGAAAAGATGGTCACAGAAAACCCAGAGCTTTGGGTGTGCCATGCCTGGGAAGCTGATGTCATACACAATGGTGGTAGAACCTTCAGAAAAGAAATGCAGTAAACCAGACGTCCATCTCTTCAGGAAATGCAGGAATGTGACCATTTGGCTAGCTAGAAGAGAATGAGGAGATTGACACAGAATGATCTAGCCAAGTAGATCAAGTCTCAGAGGAGCAGAGATTCTTCTGACACAAGTTAGAGAATTAGGGTGTCAAACAAGGAAAATTCAGACCCATAACCTCTGTGTGGGGGAATTGTGTTTAGCTGGGACAAGACATTACAAAAAATTAACTCCCCCTTCACATGGACCTCAATAAGGTCAGTTATGAGGCTGCCTAAAGAGACCAATCAGACGAACACAGGCGTTGGGCATGAAAACCTGGATTTTAGTCCCCTGGTGGCCACTATGCAGTTTTATTTATTTATTTAGGTCATGCTATGTGGCATGTGGGATCTTAGTTTCCTAACCAGGGATCAAACTCCTGCCTTCTGCATTAGGAATACAGAGTCTTAACCACTGGAGTGGGAATGGTTAGTCCCTGGGAAGCCTCCACTATGCAATTTTAAATACCTTCTTTTGGTATCTTCATTTGTATAACGGGAATCATAAACCCCACATTACTTGATCATTGTTAGGATCAGAAAGACAATGTATACAGTGCTCTTAAAGAATAATTTTTTTTCAAATTTACAGAAAAGCTGCTGGAATAAAAATAATACAGTGAACACATATACTTTTTCTGAGCTTCACTTTTGTTAACATTTTCCTTGTTTACTTCATCAGGTATCGTTTGCACTCTGTCCATTTATATAGACATAGATTAAACATTGGATTGGTCAAAGGTTCATCTGCATTTTACCATAACATATTACAGAAAAATCCCAATGAGCCTCTTGGCCAACTCAACATATTAAAATGTACAAATATAACACAACACTGTAAAGCAATTATACTCCAATCAAAAATTAAATAAATTTTAAAAGTATAAACATAGGTGCATATAAAATATTATATACATATATATAAATGTGGTATAAAAGTACATGAAAATATATATATTACATTATATGTAAAATCACATTAAAAAATCGCAACAGAGGAACACAAGTGTAAGGCATGCAAATTAGAAACTATAGATACACCAAAGAAAAAAAGTGCCTGTAAACCCAGACCTTGAACCAGTCAAGGTGCCTGTGTCCCGACTGCCTGCTCTCTCGGTGAGCACCCAAATAGAAACACCACCTGCCTTTTGTCTCTTCTTCTTTGTGCTCCTTTGCCCTTCAAAGGGGACTTCCCTGGTGGTCCAGTGGTTAAGACTCTGTGCTCCCAATGCAGGGGCCCAGGTTTGATCCTAGGTCAGGAAACTAAGATTCCCCCATGCCACGTGGCAGCCAAAAATAGGACAATCTCACACTACAATTTCCAGTGAGTGTGTGCGCGTGCGTGTGTGCGTGTATGTGTGTGCTTGTGCCCAGGCCTATGAATGAGCTTTTAAACCACAGAGTCCTACACTAGTCTAAGAGCTTGTAGTCAAATAACAGAGCTAGGAGATGGGGTTGTGTAAATGCCTTTTCTGGCTGATGCTTTGCTCCTCTCTCCAGCTGCCTCTCTTTGTTGCTGATTTCTCTTCATTCTATCACATGCGGGATGGCCTTCTTTGTGGACCCAGAGTGCTGTAACTGCTCCTTACTGACTCACGCTGCCGTGATCTGCTGACAGGTCTGAATATGTCACCAGACTCATTCTAGCCTTAGGACTTAGTAAGTCCAGGGCACATAGTAGGCAGTTAACAAAGAGATACTGAAAGGAATACAGGAGTGAAAGAATTCCAATTTCTTTAAATGCACTTCTGTGCTGTGCACTGTTTTACTACTCAGTGTTGCTATGCAGGTGAGCTACTGAGTCTTAGCATTTGTATAACTAGGAAGAACATTGGCTTATTGAAGACAGCACACCTGTTCTATATCTACAAATTATTAAATCCACTTAGGATTATGGTCAACACGATGGTGAAAACAGTAATTAAATGAAATAAAATCATGTGTTGGGGTAAAATTTGATCTTGTTTAAATTAAGATAGATGAAAAAAAATGGTGTGAAATTGGAACACCAGATGGTATCAATACGTTACACTAATTTTCAATTCACATATTCAATTACAGTTTAAATAAAAACTAATATGGGTAATTTATCTCTTGGTGTTTGTATGTACCATCTGACTATTAATTCCCATGATGTCCAATTTATCCACCAATCTCACACTGCACAATTATTGAGCAAGTGAGGCACGGTCTTCAGGGCATTTCAGAAAGTTTTAGCTCCTCTGGGTCCTTGGGGGGAAGGTGTCATAAGGCAGGAGGTCAGTACTGACTTCTGTTTCCCAGGAGTGTGGGTACCAGATAAAATACAGAATGCTTGGTTCAATTTGAATTTCAGATAAACAAAGGACAATTTTTAGTATAAATATGTCCCAAATATTGCATGCGTGCTAAGTCACTTCAGCGAGTCTGACTTTGCAACCCTATGAACTGTAGCCTGCCAGGCTCCTCTGTCCATGGGATTCTCCAGGCAAGAATATGGGAGTTGGTTGCTATTTTCCTCCTTGAGGGGATCTTCTCAACCCAGGGACTGAACCCACATCTCCTGTGGCTTGTACATTGCAGGCAGATTCTTTACTGCCGAGCCACCGGGGAAATCCAGTTGTTACATGAGGTACAGACGGAAAGAATTCATATAGGTTACCATGTGCTTTTCTGTGCATCCGTTTATCATTGCAACAGATGCATGAACCAGGATCTCAAGTTCAGTGGGAGGTGGAGGCCTTGAGAAAACGCTTGTTCTTATCTTGTTTTGTCACTAAGCTGTGTCAAACTCTTTGTGACCCCACGGACTGTAGCCCACCAGGCTCCTCTCCATGGGATTTCCCAGGCAAAAATACTGGAAGGGGTTGCCATTTCCTTCTCCAGGGGATCTTTTCAACCCAGGGATTGAACCCGTGTCTCCTGCATTGGCATGTAGGTTCTTTACTACTAAGCCCACCAGGGAGTCCAGCATGGTCTTACTAAAATTGAAAATTTGTTGTTGTTTAGTCGCTAAGTCATGTCCAACTCTTTTGTGCTCCCATGGACTGTAGCCCACAGGCTTCTGCACCAAGGTAAGGTGGACAGATCTGTGTCCAGCAGCCATGGTCAGGGACCTCCAGAGGAGCCAAGATGAACTGGGGTGAAGTGCTAACAAGTCCTCTCACCCTGTTCTATGCCACAAGCAGATCAGAGCAGGCTTTCCTTCAGTCAAGCCTAGAGGAAGGTCAAAATCAGGCTTGGGAGAAGCCCTATTCTCCTACTCCTTGAAAAATTCTGTGAAATAAATCTTTGTGCCTCTTTTGTGGTGTCAGAAATTACTTTAAAAGGGAGGAGTGCAAATTTTCAAAATCTTAAAAGATGTATAGCTTTAAAATAGTCATAGGGAGACTTCCCTGTTGGTCCAGTGGTTAAGAATCTATCTTCCCGTGCAGGGGACTCGAGTTCCATCCCTGGTTGGGAACTAACATCCCGCATGCCACAGGGTGATTAAGCCCGCACCCTGCAACTCAAGAGCCTGTGCACGGCAACAAGAAGTCCTTGTACTGTAACTAGAGAAAGTCATTGGCTGCAACAAAGACCCAGTGCAGCCAAAAAATAAAATGCATTAACAAAATAATCATATGTAAATTTAGTTGGTAAATTTGCATCTGTTGTCTCAATAATGAGCAAATTAGCAAATTATTTTTCTCTACTTGATCATCTTTCTGTCTCTCCCCATTTACTCCTTATTTAACTCTTCCTTGGAGAAAGAAATGACAACCCACTCCAGTATTCTTGCCAGGAAAATCCCAAGGACAGAGGAGCCTGGCGAGCTACAGTCCACGGGGTCACAAAGAGTCAGACACGACTAAGCTCGCACTTGGTTGGTTGGTTAGAGCTAGGATACCATTTCCATTTTATAGCCTGCCTGAACTTTAACAGCCTGAAGGGATTTTCCCCTTTTCTGCATCCCACAACATCTCATATTAACCTTCTTCAGAGGCATGATTTCTCTCTTATATGGAGATTTGTGTATATGCCTTATTTTTCCTTTAAGATAGAAACTCCTTGGGATAAAGAATCACATCTTGAGCTTCCGGAGTACCACATTCACTGCCTTAAATATAATGGATGCTCAGTTATCGCTGAAAATGAAAAGAATGAACTGCACTTTACAATTAAATAAAACACATTCCCCAGTAAAATGGCTCCTTGGAGAAATGGCTGATTCTAGGGCTGGGCATAGATAATGCAAAATGAGGTTCTTGTGAAAAGAATACACGCTAACTTGAAGGGGCTTCCACTAATCAAATACAGACTAATTTGAGCAACAAAATAAAAAACATAGTAACCTATAGAATAAAAAAGACCCCTTGAGTTTTCAGTAAGATAAACATGTAAATGAAAAAATAATGTTGCAGAAGAAAAGCTCTCCCTTACAGAAAAAATTCAGCTAAATGTAGAAGAAATTGTTAGAATATTGCTCTTTGGCAAATACTAAGTAATAATTGCTCTAGATAAAAGTCTCCAAGGATGCTAAAACAAGTGGGCAAAAATGTGATGAGCAAAGGCCCTTGCTCACAATCTTTTAATCTCCTCACAAGATAACCATTCATTGTTGTTTTGTTTAGTCACTATGTCATGTCTGACTCTTTGCGACCCAGTGAATTATAGCCTGCCAGGCTCCTCTGTCCAGCAAGAATACTGGAATGGGCTGGCATTTCCTCCTTCAGAGAATCTTCCCAACCCAAGGGTCAAACCTGGGTCTCCTGAATTGGCAGGTGGATTCCTTACCGCTGAGCCACCAGGAAAGCCCATTCATTCACTAGGAATAGGAAAAGTAACTTTTCAGTGGAGAAATATGGCTGGTGTAAGTCTAACCAAGTGGTTGGGAAGAAAGAAAGCACGACCAAGTGTTTCCTGATAGCACATTATTGACTAGACTTCTATCAATACGTCTTTCATTATGTGAACCTTATTGATTGGAGACCTATCAATATGCTTTCAGAGAGACAGAGACAATTAACACCACTCTGTGAAGTTGTTAGCGCTTAAAATTGATCAGAGTTTCATCATACAACTTATGATGGTTGTTGTTCATATTTTTGTTTCAATCTTGTGCATATTATAAATGTAAAATTTTAAAATATGGTGCATCATGAGATCTTGAGGGAAGAAGCATTTTTCAGTGAATTTTATGAAAATACGTTCTCTGATTGTCTGAGCAACATATATAATAGGGTCTCAGAAGATGATAGTTTTTCAGAATATAGTTCTGAGCCAGATAATGTGATTATTAGACCAACACAAAGACAAAAATAACCTTAGTGATTGACTCTGATGTGGAAAGTGAAAATAAAACTCACAGTGCTGAAGGATACTCCTTTGACTCTGTGGAGGAGTGGATTGAAGGCAACATTTCATGAAAACTAGAAGACTTTACAAGTCTGTCTGATGTACCTATTGAATGTTATAACCCACAAAGTGTTAGTGAGATAACAGAATTAATTTTTGGGCTGGCCAAAGAAAAATCCCCAGCCATGTGCACTAGTTTCTGCAAAAATTCCCTGGTCAATAATGAGATATGCTGCACTGAGCACAACACATCACCACATCTGTGTATTCCTGACAAAAATGCACATTACAAATCTAACCACATGGAAACATCAGACGAGACCACGTTGAGGGATGTTCTGCGAACCGCTGGTACATGCACTTCAAAAAGTCACTCTCCATGAATGACAAAGGAGACTAGGCTGTGTGATTCTGAATTGAATTCTGGGCCAGATAAGTGCTTCTTTTTCCATACAAGACATTGGTGGGACAATGGATAAAATGTTAATATCTGTAGATGGATAATATGAGTGTATCAAAGTTAAAATTTGGACAGTTGTACTGTGGTTGTATTACAGAGTATCCTTGTTTTAGGTACAATGCTGCTGCTGCTGTCCCTTCAGTCAGGTCCGACTCTTTGTGACCCCACGAATCATAGCTCACCAGGCTCCTCTGTCCATGCGATTCTCCAGGCATGAATACTTGTGTGGATTGCCATGCCCTCCTCCAGGGAATCTTCCCAACCCAGGGTTCAAACCCGTGTCTCCTGTGTCTCCTGCACTGTCACCCAGCAAGCCCTTTAAGTGTGATACTGAGACTTAAAGGTAAAGGAATATAATGCTTTCTGCTCATCCTCAAACAGTTCAGACTTTTTAAAAATATAACTAGATAGAGAATAAAGTAAAGCTATTAGAATATTAACTCTGAGAAATCATAGTAGGTTATACAGGAATTCCAAGTACTACATTTGCAAATTTTAAGTCAGATTATTTCAAAATGTTAAAATGGAAAAATAACCTTTGATATATAGAAGTATACATCTATTATTTCTAAATTAACCAATCTTTTAAAGTTATGAAAAACACATTGTATAATTTTTTAATCTCCTCCCCCAAAATTATATATCTGATTTTTATGATTTCTGAATTTATCTCAATTTTTGATGGTTTTTGAATTTGAGGGAATTTTTTCTTATAATATTTTTGGTAACCTTCTGGGCCATTGATTTCCTTTAATAGGTGATCAAAATTCAAAGTCAAATAAAAATGCCCATAGAGTTTATGACCTCATGCAACTTATCTGTTCTTGGTGTGGATGAATCATATCACCCCTGTCTGAATACTGCAGTTCTAGTCTCTGCACCATGCTTGCACAGCCCCTTTAAAATCATTATCTTCTAGCTTTGTGGCTGCTATACTGACCTCCACTCCCCGCACCCTCTTGCCTTTACTGGGGTCTCGGTTTTCCATGTTGTCTCCACAGAGCCTAGCAGTTTAAAAATGTGGAATACTAAACAGTATTTATTATGATCTCTCATTTCTAGACATTAATAAAAATGTCTTTAAGACATTTTCTACATGTTGTATGTACTCACAGAGATGTTCTTTGAGCAAAGGACATCGACGTTTACTGAACTCCCATCATGGCAGACACAGAACATACACCATCTCCTTCAGTCATTAATATGATCATATGACACAGGTATGGTTATACCCATTTGGCAGATGAGAAAACTGAGGTCCAGAAACTTTAAGTTGCTGTAGCTCACATGGTAGGTAATGGTAACTCACTCCAGTGCTCTAGGCTGAGAAATCCTATGGACAGAAGAACCTGACGGGCTATAGTCTATGAGGTTGCAAAGAGTGGGACGCGACTTGGTGACTGAACAACAACAAAGCTCATACGAAAAATAAATGGCATAGCAAGAATTTGAATTCAGACCTGTCTAACGCCAATGTCCACATAGCCTCCTTCTATCCTCCTCAGTAATCCTCTCTTTCAATTAATGCTTCTATTTGACAACTTAAGTAAACAGCCCATTGCCCATTGACTGCACAGCTGATCTTTCAGATGCTCTTCTCTGGTCCCCTGCAGATTTGGGGATGGGAGGGCACATAGAAAGCAAAACATAAATATGAAATACTAAATCGAAAGTGATGCTCACAGCCACATAGAACAAAGGGGGAAAGCAGTAGCTCATTGATATGCTCTCTTTGATGTCTGCACTGGAAATAATTTACAGGGGGCATGTGTTTCCCACACTGTATCTTTGAAAAGAAGCCAGAGGAAGATGCCAAGAAGAACTGAGGAGCATCTAGTTCCAGATTCATATTTGATGTCATTCATCAGAATGGTTGGTTTGTCCAGAAATAATGATAGCCTGGACTGCTGCGTTCCCTCCACACCTGCTACCCCTTTTCACTCTCTAGCAAAAAAAGAAAAAGAAAATAGAAGCTATGATCCTGGGAACTGCACAATTCAGAAATGCTGGCTTGGATGGCAGGGCTCCAGTGCACTGAAATCCAAAC
Organism: Madoqua kirkii; assembly: GCA_006408675.1. NCBI lineage: Eukaryota > Metazoa > Chordata > Mammalia > Artiodactyla > Bovidae > Madoqua > Madoqua kirkii. Next base: position 8,696 of record SJYC01032092.1, on the reverse strand, counting down.
CCAGAGTCTCTCTTACTTCCTTCTGACATGATCACATGCCAAGCAAAGCAAATGCTCTAGGGTCCTCCACCCACCAGGAAGGAGAGAAGGTAAACACATTGCAGAAACCAGTACTCGAGAAACCAAGCACCACACTCAGAGAGATGGAGAACTCAGGTTTATTACACCGACGAGCCCAGAGGAGTTAACACTCCAAGTTCTGAGCCCCGAACAAAGGGGTTTACAGAGTCTTTTTACACATGGTCAGGCATGATTAATTGGGTTTGAGGGTTTGCATGGGCTAGGGTGATTGCAAAGAGCAGGACAAGGGTGAGTGAGATAAGCTCCAGTTCCTAGTATTGTGAGTCCCCACTTTCTGAGACCTATGTGATCTAGACTTTGCAAGGAGCAAGCTGGGTTGCAGAGACAGAAGGAGAAGGAGGTTGTGTAAAGGACAAAGGAAGCATGGGAAAGTGATAACCAAACAGCTAGGAGGTCAGAGATGCTGATCTGCTTTAGAAGAGATCTTGATACAAGGTCTGGTACAATATAGAGGTGAAGGCAAGACACCTTATAGACTTTGCAAAGAGCAAGCTGGGTTGCAGAGACAGAAGGAGAAGGAGGTTGTGTAAAGGACAAAGGAAGCATGGGAAAGTGATAACCAAACAGCTAGGAGGTCAGAGATGCTGATCTGCTTTAGAAGAGATCTTGATACAAGGTCTGGTACAATATAGAGGTGAAGGCAAGACACCTTTGTTGACATATGCCTTGATGTAGCCTAGATCACTGACAGATAACTTTGGGAAGCAGTTTGGAATTCTCTAAGTTGATCTTCATCCTATCAGGGGAGATGCTCTGGACTAAATGGGAGCTTTCTGGTTGGAAATCTGTTTCTATGGTTTAGTCTCTAAGTCATGTCCGACTCTTGTGGCCCCATGGACTATACCTGCTAGGCTCTCCTGTCTATGGAATTTCCCAGGCAAGAACACTGGAGTGGGTTACTGTTTCTTATTCCATGGGATCTTCCTGACCCAGGGATCAGATGTGTGTCTCTTTCATTTCCTGCATTGGCAGGTGGATTCTTTACCACTAGTGACAGCTGGTTTGAAGTTTAGAGAGAGGAAAAGCCCCTCCAGAAGTCAAATAACACCTGGCAGTCACAGCTGTCACCACATAGGGCAGAGGAAACACCCAGCTGAGCCCTGTCTAAATTCATCACACACTAAGTTGGGAACTATAAATGACTGTTGATTTAAGCCACTGAATTTGGGAGTAGTTCATTATGTATCAACTGATAACTGGACCACTTGGGCCTCAGTATCCTCATCTGTAAAACAACCCAAATGTCCATCAGTGGAGGAATGGATAAAGGAGATGAGATACATATATTCAATGCAATATTACTCAGTTATAAAAAGGGACACAATTAGGTTATCTGTAGAGAGACATGGATGGACCTAGAGAGTCATACAGAGTGAAGTTAGTCAGAAAGAGAAAATAAAGATCATATATTAACACATGTATGTAGAGTCTAGAAAATGGTTTAGATGATCTTATTTACGAAGCAGAAATAGAGACACAGATATAGAGAACAAATATATGGATACTAAGGGGAAAAGGGGGTTGGGTGGAATTGGGAGATTGGGATTGATACATATACACTGCTGATGCTATGTATAAAATAGATGACTAATGAGAACCTACTGGATAGCACAGGGAACTCGACTTCATTCACTCTGGTGACCTGAATGGAAAGGAAGTCCCAAAGGAGGGGCTATAGGTGTACTTATGGCTAATTCATTCTGCTGCCCAGTAGAAGCTAACACAGCGTTGTAAAGCAACTAGACTCCAGTAAAGAATTAAATTTTTTTTTAAAAAAAGAGGGGATTCCACTGGACTCCATGAGCTTCAAGATTCTTGACAGTCCTCAAGGAATCTCTTGATAGGTACATTTAACCTTTCCAGCTGAGTGGTAAACAAATGTGTGCCAATGTGCTGTTGCGCTCTTCCCTTCAGCATTCAGATTGCAATGAGAAATACATTTCTGTCAAATGGCTGTAGCCCTGTGATTTTGCTCTGGAATTGGAATGCTTCCCAGATGGGAGCCTCGGAGCACACCGTGAATGGGGTTCACTCGGGCAGTGTACAAGCCACGTTGCTCACTACGTGGGTTCTCCTTTTATTCAAAATTCTACCAGTGACAATGGTAAAACCAGGGGGCCAAAAGCGCCCCCAGGCCCATTAAGGAGCTGGCAGAAGACAAAGATGAGCCATTTCAGAGATGAGGGGATGAGAAAACGTACAAACTAGACAAAAATCCCATAAATAGGATGAGTGTATTTCTCATACATACTAATTTCCTTAACAACGTCTAGAAGGGTTGTGATTTACAAATTTATCTCAGCCGTCTTTGAACCTATTTATAGTTTTTTTTTAATCTTTGGATAACAAGCTCCATATCATCTTTATATTTACTTGACCTAAATTTACCTCCTATAAGCTAGTTTTAAACTACCACCTCCTTCTCTGTGTGACCAGGTTTAGTGAATTCAAAAATTGAGCCGTGAGGCAAAATACACTGAAAATTAGCCATGTTGAATTCTTTGTAAAGTAAACTTAGATATATATATAAAAATGCATAACAATGGAATATATAGAATTTTCTCATCCAACAGATTTCTATGAAAGTCTGTCAGGAAACGTCTGACCCAGAGATGAAAGAAACAAGCTTTCTAAAAATAACCTAAAGAGTTGCCTGGTTAGGACTTCAGAGTATAGAATGGAAAGGACTAATAGCCAGGTAGATCTGGAAGTGGATCTGTTTCCACCACTTGCTATTGGCATGTCTTTCATAGGTTCCTTGACTACGGTAAGACCACATAATTGCACATGAAGAAGAAAGACACCCCTGTGGTTAAGACCATGGCCAAGGGAGCCAGCCTGGTTGAGTTACATCCTTCTCTACCATGCATAGCTGTGTGACTCTGGGAAAGCTACTTCACCTCTCTGTTTCTCATTTTAAAAATCTCAAAGTGTAAAAGTAATAATACCCACTGGATTGCATTTTCATAAGGTTTAATGAGACTCAAGTAGGGAAAGCTCTTAGACTATGTCCTTGTGTGTGTTAGTCGCTCAGTTGTGTCCGACTCTTTGATACCCCATGGGCTGTAGTCTGCCAGGCTCCTCTGTCCACGGGATTCTGTAGGCAAGAACACTCGAGTGGGTTGTCATGCCTTCCTCCAGGGTATCTTTCTGACTCAGGGATTGAATCATCTGTTTCCTGCATTGCAGGCAGGTCTTTACCACTGAGCCAACCAGGGAAGCCACAATAAGATGCTAAAAAATATTCACTCATTTCCTTTCCTTCTTATGCAGATTTTATAATAAAAATGAAGCTCTGCTGTTTTCTGGTTCCATGGAGGCAGACACTTATGCAATGTGAATGAAAATTGTTCTCATACGTGTAAGCCAACTTAACTGTTAATAAATAACAACACAAATCAATGACATTAAAGTAAGAAAGATTTTGAATGAAAGAAAGAGTTTCTAGACTGCTGCTACTGCTAAGCTACTTCAGTCGTTCCGACTCTGTGCAGCTCCATAGACGGCAGCCCACCAGGCTCCCCCATGCCTGGGATTCTCCAGACAAGAACACTGGAGTGGGTTGCCATTTCCTTCTCCAATGCATGAAAGTGAAAAGTGAAAGTGAAATCACTCAGTTGTGTCTGACTCTTAGCGACCCCATTGACTGCAGCCCACCAGCTCCTCCATCCATAGGATTTTCCAGGCCAGAGTACTGGAGTGGGGTGCCATTGCTTTCTCCATTCCAGGCTGCTAGCCTCACTAATATATACAAGTGATGGGGGAGCTCTAATGCAGTCTTTCCCATCCGTTTTTTTTTTTAAGAAAAGAAAGAATAATTATATATCCTGGTCACCTGACAAGCACATAGTAGTCCGCTCATATATATTTAGAGAAAGAATGACACTGAATGGCAGCTGAAAATGGTGCTTCATGTGTTATCCTCCCAATTCACAAATGCTTCGAAGATTTTGAAAATGTAAAGCACGAGGCAGTTGATTTCTTTGGATGAAAAGCTTCATAGCTTTTGCCTTCTCCTGGGTTTTGCTCTGTCTTTGACCCACTGCTGGAGGGCTGATAGCTATGCACTGGGCAGCCTGAGGCAGTCACCCCTGAAACGTTAGGAGCATTCAAGCATTCTTGCCAAGGGCCAGTGTCCAGGGGTTCAGGGCCAGGGACTTGTTTCTAAGACCTACGAACCACAGATTGAGTATACATGCCCGTGAGAGTGCGCACACACACACACACACACACACACACATACACACACACAGACCACAGAGCAAGCAGATTCATTCACAGCCCATGCCTCCTCAGCCTGCTCTGCTGTTGACCTTGTTACTGAACACAAGTTCTTGTGCCCAATGCACAGTGAGGCCAATCGAACCTAAACATCAGAGTTTGGAGGATAGAATGATTAGTTGCAAGGCCAAGTAAGAACAGTAGCTCATACTTTAAAAAGGAAAACAAAACAGAAAAGAAAATGTGAACTCTTTGAAGGGTTTCAGCAAAGCATTTTTCAAGGCAAGGTAAAGGAGGGAAGTTTCAGGGTCTGTGATCAGCTGGTGCACAATTCTGATTGGTTGATGGTGATCAATCCTTAGGCTCCAAAAGGTCTGGAGGCTATATGCTCATGATCAATAAACAGTTAATTTCTTCCATTTGGTGATGGTTTTTGCATCTGAAAAACTCAAGAAATACGCATCAGGTACTATTATCTAGGTACTTCTGAGAGCTAGAGGGAAGGATGTGGGGAAGGGGCCTGCCCCAGGAAGGATGTGGGGGAGGGGCCTGCCCCAGGAAGTCTTCAGAAGCCCTGCCAGATTACAACCTGATAAGAATTGCTCATCTTCCTTTGTGCTAGAGGATGGGGGCTGGTGGGAAAACACTGCACTAATATTACATCCTGTATTACAAATGGAATATGTGTGCCCCTGCCCCAAATTCCTATATTAAAGCCCTAACCACCACCACCCTGCCCCTCCAGTGTGGCTGTATCTGAAGATCTGCTAAGATTGGTGTCTTTATAAGAAGCCAGCAGAGAGCTTGAATTCTCTTTCTGTGACTGCACCACGAAAAGGTCATGTGAGGACTCAGTGAGAAGGCAACCCTCTGCAAACTGGGAAGAAAATCGAATTTGCCAGCACCCTAATCTTGGACCTCTCGTCTTCAAAACTCTGAGAAAGTAAACTTCTGTTGTTTAAACTACTCACTCTGGAGTATTTTATTATAGCAGCCTGAGTCAACTAAAACATCCTGTATTCTCCATCTCCTAGAGAGTCTCCAGCAGAACTCAGCTTCGGTTACCCACGGCAGAGATAAACCCATCATGAACATACACTCTATTGGTTTTCCTTCACCCACCAGAGGTTACCTCTCAAATAAACCACCTTTACTCAAATCCAGTTCTCGGACTTCGCTTCTGGAGGAAGGCAAACCAGGAAATCCATCATCAGTGTGTACTGTGAAAGGCTTCAATACGCTAGTGCTTCACTAAGGGCATCATAGATAAGGGCCAGTATGTTTGTGGAAAGGAGAAGGGAGAGATCCTTGGTAGCGTTCTTGGGCTGAATGGCCCACAAATGAACCTCGGATTTCCTTTACCATAATTGAGGACAAACCTCCTTTTTCCCATTCTCTGCCCTTCTTTGGGTAAGAAAGAATTACTGGCTTGGCCAAAAATTTTGTTCAGATTTTTCGGTAAGCTCTTACATAGAACCACCTTCCTATGTAGAGACACTCAGTCCACATTAGAGTGTTGTAGCAACGTGTTCCTGGAAACAAACTCACTCAGAAGGACAATGCAGACAGTGGAGTGCAGTTTATTACACCAGCGGGCCCAAGGCAGAGTCTCCTCTTAGCCAAGGACCCTGACCAATTTTTGTGAAACCTTATATAGCCTAAGTGTACTTGCACAAACCCGCTTCCCCAAATTCCCTGAAGCTAGTCTTGTTGCAGGAAGAGGGACCCCTTCCAGGGCCTGAAACTGGGCTCTTGTCTGACACTCAGAAATGAATTGTCCGAGGAGACACATGTGCTGACAAAGCAAGAGATCTTATTGGGAAAGGGCACCCGGGTGGAGGGCAGTCGGGTAAGGGAACCCAGGAGAGCTGCTCTGCCGCGTGGCTCACAGTCTTGGGTTTTATGGTGATGGGATTAGTTTTCCGGTGGTCTTTGGCCAATCTTTCTAATTCGGAGTCTTTCCTGGTGGTGCACGCATCACTCAGCCAAGATGGATGCTAACGAGAGGGATTCAGGAAGTGGACGAACACACAGTGTCTCCTTTTGACCTTTCCCAAACTCTTCTGGTTGGTGGTGGCTTATTTGTTCCGTATTCCTTATCAGGATCTCCTGTCATAAAACTACTCATGCAAATGGTTACTATGATGTCTGGCCAGGGTGGGCGGTTTCAATCAGTGTGCTTCCCCTAACAGTCTGAACAAAAAAAAAGATACAGTCAAAGTTAACCCGTGATTCATATATCTTAAGCCTAGGTAATTAACAGCGGACAATTATCAATAAGCCTGTGGTCATACCCCAATAAGCATAGTAGAATTTGTGATTCTGTTCGGTTATACAGATAATTAGGCTATTCTTTTAGGTGACAGAGAGTCTAGGTATGAGCCCTGGGGCTTTTCCATTGGTGGGTGGGTGGGGGTGGTCTGGTTTTCCAGTTGGTATGTCATTTTCATAGATATTGGGCATATAGATCAAAATCCACAGTCAGGCCCAAGATGGAGTCCTGCTTTCAAGATGTAGCCTGTTCTGTCTGTTTTCTCCTTCAAGGGTACAGAGTAATTGTTATAATTCACCAGAGAAGTGTCCTTGAGAGCCTTGCAAACTCAGAGCTTCTAGGATTCTCTCAAGACTGCCCTGCATTTAGATATTACATCATTACCCCATGAAGGGAAGAACAGGTGGATTGACTAGTGTCTGATTACAGAAGGTGATACATCCAATTTGAAGTGATGGCTGGAGTCTGGCATGGGAGGACATGTCAGTGAGCAACCACGGAAGGTGTACTCACCCGCTTGGAATTTGGCAGCTTATCCTGTCTCCTAGTGCTGTGGATCTGGGTTTATTGTGCTGAGCACTCAAATGTAACTATATAATAAAGTCAGTGGGGTTTACATTACTTAACAGCATGCGTAGTGTGCCAACTGTTCGATAGAGAAACGTTCCCCAAGAAAATGGGCGATTTTTGTCTCCGACACGAGGAACCTGGGCCAGTTTCCCTGCCAAGCGTATTTTTCCAGAGCATTAGTCTTCTATAAATCACTTAAGTCCATCTCCAGAACCACTTTGATACACATAGGTTTCATTTACATAACTCATCAATTAAAAATATAGGAGGAGGGGCTTCCTTGGTGGCTCAGTGGTAAAGAATCCAGGGGTTTGATCCCTGATCCTGAAAGATCCCACATGCTGTAGAGCAGTGAAACCTGTGTGCCACAACTGTTGAGTCTGTGCTCCAGAGACCAGGAGCACAACTACTGAGCCCACAGGCAGCAACTACTGAAGCCTGCACACCATAGAGCCCGTGCTCTGCAACAGAAGCCATTGCAATGAGAAAGCTGTGCACCACAGCTAGAGCAGCTCCTGCTTGCTGCAGCTAGAGAAAATAAAGCAAAGAAAACAAACCAACCCAGGCAGCGACAAAGACCCAGCACAACCCTGCCCCCAAATGAATAAATAAAATTAAAAATATATATAGGAAGAGAAATAAATTTGTTACTACAGAAGGCATACTCTTGACTCTCCATCCATAAAAATATATCCAATAAACTTTAAGCTTAATTAGGCTAGAAATGAATTCACTAGTCCCCTATATCTACTGCAATGAAGCGCTCAAAGTTTATGGAACCCCTTTGCTCTACATAGTTTGTTATCTGATAGACCTAGGAATGCATTCTCATATCATGAACATAATCTTGGAAAGTAACTTAAACCTTCTAAACATTAATTTTCTCACTGATATATTGATAATAGTAATAATAGTTCTGATCACAAAGAATAATTATAAGAATTAATAAGAAAATATATGTAAAGGGTCTAGCAAAAACCCATCCCATAATTGGCACTTTTAGTACATATTTGATATTTTTTGTTCAGCATACAGATCTCATTTCTGTATTTAACTAATTCCTTACCTTTTGTAGGCTTTCCCCATGGCTCAGTGGCAAAGAATCTCTGTCTGCCAATGCAGGAGATGAGGTCCAATCTCTGGTCAGGAAGATGCCCTGGAGAAAGAAATGGCAACCCTCTCCAGTATTCTTGCCTGGTAAGTCCCATGGACAGAGGACCCTGGCAGGCTACAGTCTATGGAATCACAAGAGTTGGAACTGACTTAACAAGTAAACAACAATAACAGCAGCTACCTTTTGTATTTTGCTGGGAAATAGAAACTGAAAATTCCAGATACCATTTTTTTCAGGATCCCCTGTGGTTTTTCCAGTAGTCATGTATGTGAGAGTTGGACTGTGAAGAAGGCTGAGCACCGAAGAATTGTTGCTTTTGAACTGTGGTGCTGCAGAAGATTCTTGAGAGTCCCTTGGACTTCAAGGACATCCAGCCAGTCCATTCTGAAGGAGATTGGCCCTGGTCTTTCTTTGGAAGGAATGATGCTAAAGCTGAAA
>SJYC01032086.1:0-35589 GCA_006408675.1 Madoqua kirkii | reverse complement strand
ACTGAACTGAACTATGCTATCCAATGCAATTATCATTATCCACATAGGATTATTTAAATGACAATTAAAGCTACAAGTTTAGTTCCATAGTCACTCTAGCTACACTTCATGTACTCAATAGCCACAAGGCCATGTTGGATCGTGCAGATATATAGAATATGTCCAGCATCACTAAAAGTTCTACTGGACAGTGTTATTCAAAATTATAAAATCTGCGTTTAAAATTCTCTCTGCCTTTGTGAAAAGCATGTTTGGTAACTATCTTGATTTCACAGATGAATAAAGTAAAGGTGAGCACTTTATTTTCTCATCTAAGTGTTAACATTTCATGATTCTCGAATGCCTTTCTACTCCTGCATCCACTGGGGTTGTGGGTTTCACACTCAGGCTCCCTTCCTCATTTCCAGTACTTCCTCTTGTGGCCACAGGAGAACTTGGCATTGGACTGTTTGGTGCATAGATAATTATCAGCTATTTCTGCCTCCTCTTTAATTTGCTCACAGAGCATTTCCTGAAAAGATCTTTGAAAGCAACTGTGCACAACACTCTGTGGGCAAGAAGGGGAATTACAGTGGTTGGAAGGAAGATAAACTGTGATGTCAGCTTGATTACAGTGCTGGTTACTGCTTCAATCAAAACTTTGGACAAAAGAGCATTTTTCTGGGAATCCTTTTATAGATCATCTAGCACAGTGCCACCTGTTGACTGCCAAGGATATAGCAAAGAAGTCCTGAGAGAGGACCCGTGCCTGGTGATGATGGCGCAGGGCAAGTGGGCTTCTAGGGTAGGCTCTAGCCTTGCAGAGCTTCCTCACTTTCACATAGTGGAAATTCATTCACCTCAAAAGTCAAGTAACTGATTTAAGAAAGAAGAGTTTCAAGACCTGATATTCTGGTTACTCAGTAAATTCATGCTGATTCGTTACTAACTAACTAGTAGACTTTCTGGTGGGTTCTGTTTATTTCAATGTTTATTTACAGCCTCTTAACAAGATATGTCAAGTATAACCATGTGGGGTTGTATATTATTCAGTTCTGAATAATCCTCAAGAAGGAACACTCATGAAGCCTCCTCTGGGTCAAGTATTAAGCTAGATCCATCCACACATCTTATTCCTCTTAGTTTGCATAATGACAATGCAAGTTAGTTAATATCATTATCCTGATTTTATAGACGATGAGACTATAGTGGAATAAGCAGTGGACCTAGAAGCCAGCCCCAGGTCTTCAGATTCTGACTCTAGAGTTTTTTACACTAATAAGCTAATACCTCTCCAGTTAAAGGTAGCAAATCTTTTTAATATGAATGGTCAGTGGCTGGATTCCAAGGATATTCCAATATACCATGTAAGTACTTCGCCAGCTTCCTTCCTCTTTTTGTCTCTAATAAAGTCTTCAGTAGCAATCATACTCAAATTCTACCATATGTAAGTTGGTTATTATTTCCTTCTGTTTGCATATGGCATTGCTCTCACCTAAAAATATCCTGCTGTCTCCCTTAATAGTGGACCTAGAAGCCAGCCCCAGGTCTTCAGATTCTGACTCTAGAGTTTTTTACACTAATAAGCTAATACCTCTCCAGTTAAAGGTAGCAAATCTTTTTAATATGAATGGTCAGTGGCTGGATTCCAAGGATATTCCAATATACCATGTAAGTACTTCGCCAGCTTCCTTCCTCTTTTTGTCTCTAATAAAGTCTTCAGTAGCAATCATACTCAAATTCTACCATATGTAAGTTGGTTATTATTTCCTTCTGTTTGCATATGGCATTGCTCTCACCTAAAAATATCCTGCTGTCTCCCTTAACTCTTTATAAATCCCTTTACTTGAAAGATCATTTTAATAATCCTGTCACCTCAAAAAAAGCCACCAGGAGAATGTCCTCAAACATGAGTTGTGAAGGGCTACTGCCTGGCCCCGCATGTCCTCTGAACTTATTTATAATGCTCCTACTATATCAGGAACTCGTTTTCATGGCCTGGGTCTTCTAATGCATGCATCTTGTATACTTTTAATTGTGTTTCTTTGCTACCTTTCATTGCTGGTTTTTCTTTCCTACAGTATCACCACATTTTTGAATTTAGGCTGAGATTAATTTGTCTAAACAACTTGGTTCCTTTAAACTTTAAACAACTCATCTATTTTAGTGCCCTAGGTAAGGTGTAAATTCAAATTCAGTATCTCTTTTTTCAATAACCATAATGATTCTTGACCATTAGGAGACACATCAAGCCAACTAGCTGGATGTATACATTATATCAACTACACTCTTTCTGTCATATAAATTATTATCAGAGGGAGAGTGTAATTAGGGAGTACTAAAAATTAATCATCATCGTTACAAGCCATTATAATAGGTTACTCAATTTGATGAATAATACTACTTTGACCTCACAGCACATGTATTTTTTAAGAGGTTGACATAGTTCATAGTATTTACTAAATACCTGAAATTCACTAACATCCAGTATATAGAGACCATGAAGTCTTCACAGAATGATATATTTGTGTTGAGTGCAATCAATAGTAACACATCAAGAGGGTCCTGCAGGGTTAAGAGGAATCTACTTTGAGAAAATGAACCTTGAGAAATTGAAGATTATCTTTTTAAGTCATGAGATTAAAAACAAAAAATTCAATGCTAAAATAAGACACATTTCTTTGCCTAAGAAAGTAGAATGAAGGGGATTTTTCTGGTGGTCTAGTGGCTAAGACTGCATTCCCAGTGCAGAGGACTCAGGTTCGATCCCTGATCAGGGAACAAGATCCCACATGTCACAAATAAGAGTTCACATGTTGCAACTAAAGATCCTGAATGCTGCAATAAAGACCCAGTGCAACCAAATTAAAAAAAAAAAAAAAAGAGGATGACATATATGATGCCATTTACTCTGTCTTCCTGAGTTGGGATAACTGTTATGAACATCAAGCAAAGCCCACACAGGCAAGGTATGTATAGTCATACAGAGCATGGGTTTGTAGTCAAAAAGAGCTGGATTAAAATCTTTGCTTCATCATTTAACATGATTTGGGGTGCAAGTAATTTAAAACCTGAACTCATGTGCCTTACATGGTAAAGAAATTATTTCATATCAAAAAGTTGGAAGGTAAAGTGGTTTCAGAGTCAGCTGAATGTTCACTTTGGGAAGTCATCACAGAACTGGATTCTTCTGCCTTTTTTCTTAATCATACCTAGAATTTGAATTTTTCCTCAGGCTACATATGGACTATAGCAGTTACACCTGTCACAATCATCACAGCAGCCTCCAAAAAAAGAAGAGATGATTTCTTCTTTAGGTCTTCTTTTGAAAGCGACAAAACCTTTCCCAGAAACTTCAGAGTAGCCTTCTTCTGATGTTTTCTCTTTTAGAATGGGGTCTCATGGACACCTCCTAGCCAAATACTGGCAAGGAGGATACGATTAGCAGGCTTGGTTTAGAACAATCAGGATTTATACCCTATACTGAAGAACATGGAATAGGGTAATTAAAACTGGGACTGTGCAAAAAGAAAGGATAGAGAGAAAGAAATAAACTCTGATTCACTAGCTGTGAAATCTTGGGCACATTAATTTAACATCTTTAAGTCTTAATTTCTAAACCTGAAACATGAAGATAATACCTGCATTTCACAGAAGTGTAAGAATTAGATAAGATAACCTGTTCCCATTGCCTGGCACATAGAAACATTAGCTGTTCCTCTTGTTTATCTGCAGTCTGTACTACACTTCCTGTTCATGCTTCTTCTCTCTGCTTCTTTGTGAAATGTGCTGTTCTCAGTCAATGAATTTGCTTCTTGCTATTCATCACTATTGCTAGTCTTTTTGAGCTGGGTTTTCTGTCACTCATTTTCCTCCTCTGCCTTGTCAATTTCTTTTTTGTTGCTTTGTCTAGACTGTAACTCTACCATACCTTTCTATTTCTGAGTATTATAATTTGTGTGTATATGTGTGTTTAAGATATATTCTTGGCTCATAAGGGAGATAATTTCTTTTGCTTAGTCAATAGGCCCTGGGAGAACCTCACATTTACTTGATGCCTGTATCATTATGCTTTTCAGTAGAGACGAACAGAAAGAACATTCAAAGTACATTCCATGTTCACTGTGCTGCATGCCAGTGGAGGCAAAGGTGAAGCACAGAAAGAGCAAAAGAAATGCTGAGGAATTGTGTGCTTGCACACACACACACAGAGTGAGCAATATGATCGCAAACGTAGGATGAGGACATATTTGGAGAATTTTGAGAACTATGCCAAAAAGTTGGGACTTCATATTTTGGCATGAGGCAGGGGACAGAATGGGACCAGTAGATATTTTAATTAGAGGTGAAATATGAAGAAAACATGATTACAGAACCTAATATGGCAGAGTACAAAAGAATAATTGGAAGGAGTACAAAGTATTCCAGTTGAACCAGTTACAAGGCTATCAGGTAGGTTAGGCTAGGTTATGCTAAAGGGAAAGCTTCAAAACTTTCATGACTTAAAGATGCACAAACATATTTGCTTTTCACTCATGCGACATGTTCACACAGGAATCTAGCCTAATAGTGAAGTTGAACCTTGCCTCTGTACCCTGACAACAAATTAAATCTCAGAGATAGAGTTTTGAGTGAAGTAGAAAAGAAAAGCTATATCACTTTGCCAGGCAAAGTGGGCCACACTGGACTAATGCCGTCAAAACTGTGTATCCTGACCTGGGGGAGGGTAGTAAGGAGTTTTACAGTAATCGTTCAAAGAGGATGTGACCAGCTCATGGACATTCTTCGGACTAGTTAGTGGTGAGATAAGTGGGAGCCAGCATCACCAACTTCTGGTTCCAATTGGTCTGGAGTCTGCCTATGGGAAGCATACATTTAACTTCTCCCGCCTACTGGGAGTTTCAGTATCTGCAAAACAGATCAAAGATACTGTTAGGTATATCCCTTGAGGGGGAAACAGGCCCCTATCCCAAGGCTCCTCTGTTGTTCCCTGCACTCCTCATCCCTTGTCTCTGAAACCCCTCCCTTCACTACTTAGCGATGTTTTAACCTGACTTTTGGACTCAGGGAGTCATGGAGGCTAACTGAAGCCTATTTCCAGGAATCAAGAAATATGAGGGGTACAAAAAAACTTCTGTACCCAGAAACTCCACAGGGTCTTGCTTGGTTTCAACAGTGTTGATAGTACCACTATCTTAAACTTTGACAAATACCATGATGAAGCAAAGGGCTTCCCTGATATCTCAGTTGGTAAAGAATCCACCTGCAATGCAGGAGACCCTGGTTTGAATCCTGGGGCAGGAAGATCCACTGGAGAAGGGATAGGCTACCCACTCCAGTATTCTTGGGCTTCCCTGGTGGCTCAGCTGGTAAAGAATCCACCTGCAATATGAGAGACCTGGGTTTGATCCTTGGGTTGGGAAGATCCCCTGGAGAAGGGAAAGGCTACCCACTCCAGTGTTCTGGCCTGGAGAATCCCATGGACTGTATAGTGCATGGTGTTGTGAAGAGTCGGACATGACTGAATGACTTTCACACAAGATGACAAAGCAAAAGAAAAGTCCAGAGGGTCTCACACCAACAATTTAATCTTTTGCTCTGAAGCGACTCACACAGTGGTGTCTTGGAGTCAGTTTATATGGCCTCACAAGAGCCAGTTGTGCACAGCTCTTCCCAACTCCATATTCATTGCCATCAAGTTGGTAGCTAGAAATCAGCCATGGCAGGAGTATCTGCACCAGAGAAATAAACTAGTGCTACAAATCACACTCTGCCTGCCCCCTGCCACCAAAAGAACCAGCTGTTAAGTGGCCACCAATACATTTCTTGATTCACTGAACTTTCACTTGCAACTTATCATTCAAAACTATCCACATGGGTCAATCCAAATGCAAAGGAATTGAGAAGTCCAATGCTACCAATTGCGATGTATGCAGACAGCCAGGAGTATTCGGTGAGCAACAGCATTCCCAACCAGGGGATAATGCAAATGTCCAAATGTTCATTCATTTATAGTTCATATAGGCATTCAATAATGGAAAACTTCAGATCTTAATCTAAGAACAATACAAATGAGAAGTAGGAGAGTTTTAAACACGTGTGGTGTGACAGTTATCAATTTACTGCCTCTCAGCTCCTGACCCACCCTTTATTTCCCTGCTTGGGATACTAGAGATGGGTCTTGTAAACCATTCCTCCTGTGCTAGTAGATGTGGCACACAAATACTGCAGAAGGAAAGGGCTTTTTCCTGGGTCTGGTGTGATTTCTCTATCTTTTTATCCTGCAGTGCTCATCTGGCATGAGAGCTACCAGTGGAGTTCATGTCCAGAAAGTTTCAGAGACGCCCCTGAGGGTAAAGCTTTCCATAAAGTTCCAAGTATGTCTTAGCCAATTTCTCAGCATGTACAGCAACATACTCTGTAGGTGTCTTCCCGGTGGCTTTCTGGTATACTGATGACCAGCCAGCTCCCCAGTAAGTTCAATAGCATCCCTCATGAGCAGCTTCCCATTTAGTTTTTCTAACACAACAGTTGATGGCTTTCTGCCTACCAGCCTTAAATTGACAGTACCCTAGTATCTTGAGAGTCCCTTGGACTGCAAGGAGATCCAGCCAGTCCATTCTGAAGGAGATCAGCCCTGGGATTTCTTTGGAAGGAATGATGCTAAAGCTGAAACTCCAGTACTTTGGCCACCTCATGCGAACAGCTGACTCATTGGAAAAGACTCTGATGCTGGGAAGGATTGGGGGCAGGAGGAGAAGGGGACGACAGAGGATGAGATGGCTGGATGGCATCACGGACTCAATGAACGTGAGTCTGAGTGAACTCCAGGAGATGGTGATGGACAGGGAGGCCTGGCGTGCTGTGACTCATGGGGTCGCAAAGAGTCGGACATGACTGACTGAACTGAACTGAACCCTAATATCAGGCTATCTTGCCAGCTCCACCCCAGTTCTCTCTGCCTGCCAACCTCAACTCACCAACAGTGGACCAGCTCCAGGCAAGGCAACCCAGTGAATTTGTTTCCCTTTTAGTGGGCTGCAACCATATCCTGCCCACTAAGGTTGGACTCTCTGGATTAGGGGCCCAAGCTTAATGACAGGGAATCCAAATAGAAGAGTCACAGAAGATATTTAAAGATAATTTTGGAATGTTGGGAACCTCAAATAGACGAGTGATGCCTCCTCTTCACCATAAGTCAAGAGAGATTGCTTAATCCCTTCAGCGTCAGTGGGGAGTTAAACATGGCCTGCAATCTGACTCATGCCTTATAAATCCAAAGGTTGACAGATTGGTAGAAGTAGCCTCTGAGAATAATGTGGAAGCTAAAGGAAGAGGACTCCTACAAGGAAGAGTTGGGGTAGAGTCTTCTTCGGACCTGTCTGTGAACAATTTGTGTGCATGAAAAAATCTTTGCAGAAAGATGTTGAAAATATCATCAGATGTCTGGGTGCAAGAAAAGAGGGAACAACCAAAAGAGATAAAAATGCACTTGTCCTGGAAGTTAGAGATCCCCAGTAAGGAGTGGAAATAATGGAAATAGTATAGGTGGAGGTGCAGTAAAGGTTGTAAGCATAAGAGAAGGACATTTGGAGCATTCCTATCTATTGGCAACTACTCGAGAAGATAGGGGATTGACCATATGCTGAGAAGAGCTTGTGAGTGCTGATTCAGAGGCTATAGGTGGGTGACATAATTTTGAGGAGAGTTAAGGTGACTGCAGGAGAAGGCAATGGCACCCCACTCTGGTACTCTTGCCTGGAAAATCCCGTGGCAGAGGAGCCTGGTAGGCTGCAGTCCATGAGGTCACTAAGAGTTGGACACAACTGAGAGACTTCACTTTCATTTTTCAGTTTCATGCATTGGAGAAAGAAATGGCAACCCACTCCAATGTTCTTGCCTGGAGAATCCCAGGGACAGTGGAGCCTGGTAGGAGGCCGTCTATGGGGTCACGCAGAGTCAGACATGACTGAAGCAACTTAGCAGCAGCAGCAGCAGCAGCAGCAGCAAGGTGACTGGAATTAACTGTGCAGAATAGATAACAGTGCTAACCAGAGAGCTCTGATAGGATCATCAGACAGAGCTCAACACCCATTTTAAACTGGTAATCATGAGTTCATGGTAGAAGAGTTTTTCTCCGGAGCCCACACATCTACTAACGCACAGACAGGGAAAACAAATAGATAAATTCATCATAGTCTGTGGCTCAGCAGGTAAAGAATCCCCCTGTAATGCAGAAGACCTGGGTTCGATCCCTGTATTGGGAAGATCCCCTGCAGAAGGGAAAGGCTACCCACTCCAATATTCTGGCCTGGAGAATTTCATGGGCTGTGTAGTCCATGGTGTTACAGAGAGTTGGACACGACTGGGAGACTTTCACTCACTCACTCACTTGGGTTTTTACCATGTAGAGAGGCAAAGAGAGTGGCAGGGATGTTCCGTGTATTTACACTGAAATGCATGATGTTGTTAAGGTGAACCAGCTCCCAGTTTAGTCAGAAGTTGAAGAGAACACCTGGAGAACTTGAAGGTGTATTGCAGATGAGTTTCTTGATGGTAGAGCAGCAACCAGGATTCAACAGAACCAGGATTAGGGTGACAGTCCCTTGGACAGCAAGATCAAACCAGTCAACCCTAAAGGAAATCAACCCTGACTATTCACTATAAGGACTGATGCTGAAGCTGAAGTTTCAGTGTTTTGGCCACCTGATGGGAAGAGCCAACTCACTGGAAAAGATCTTGATTCTGGGAAAGATTGAAGGGGAGAGGAGAAAGGGATGACAGAGGATGAGATGGTTAGATGGCATCGCTAAATCAATGGACATAAATTTGAGCAAACTCTGGGAGATAATGAAGGAGAGGGAAGCCTGGCATGCTGCAGTCCATGGGTTGCAAAGAGTCAGGTATGACTTAGCGAGTGAACAACAAGTGAGGTTGAGTCATGCTAGTGTAGGGTTGAATCATGTTCTTATTTAAAATGATATTTTATTCATCTTGTATTGTTATCTAGGAATTTTTATTTTAAAATAGTGTATTAAAATATTTATCTTGATGATTGAGTTTTATGGCACCTCCCTAACATATTGCACTCTCCTGTTGAATCCTGATTGCTGCTCTACCATCAATTGCTCACCTCCAATATATCTTCAAGTTCTCCAGGTGTTCCCTTCAACTTCCAACTAACTGGAAGCTGGTTCCCCTTAACAACATCATGTATTTTAGTGTAAATATACTAAACATCCCTGCCACTCTATCTTTTTACCTTCTCTTAACATGACCCCACTTGGCTTACCTGAGTTCTAACCTTAGCAACAGTGTTAGTCAGTCCAGGGGAGAGTTTGGGAAATGGAGAAGGGCTGGAGTGGGAAGCAGAATGCATTGCCATATCAGGAGCAAGAAACTGCAGAACACTGTGGAGAGAGGTGAGGTTGATCCCCAAAATGAGGTAGTAATGGCACTCAGAATGCTTTAGAAAATGGATGTTAAGGATATCACAAGAGAAAATTGATAGAACATGATGGATATGGTGACCTTTTATATTGGTGATAGGATTAGTAAGGTGCTAACTAAAGCATATTAGAAAGCAGACACATTAGTTTGCCAACAAAAATCCATACTCCAGTACTTTGGCCACCTCATGCGAACAGCTGACTCATTGGAAAAGACTCTGATGCTGGGAAGGATTGGGGGCAGGAGGAGAAGGGGACGACAGAGGATGAGATGGCTGGATGGCATCACGGACTCAATGAACGTGAGTCTGAGTGAACTCCAGGAGATGGTGATGGACAGGGAGGCCTGGCGTGCTGTGACTCATGGGGTCGCAAAGAGTCGGACATGACTGACTGAACTGAACTGAACCCTAATATCAGGCTATCTTGCCAGCTCCACCCCAGTTCTCTCTGCCTGCCAACCTCAACTCACCAACAGTGGACCAGCTCCAGGCAAGGCAACCCAGTGAATTTGTTTCCCTTTTAGTGGGCTGCAACCATATCCTGCCCACTAAGGTTGGACTCTCTGGATTAGGGGCCCAAGCTTAATGACAGGGAATCCAAATAGAAGAGTCACAGAAGATATTTAAAGATAATTTTGGAATGTTGGGAACCTCAAATAGACGAGTGATGCCTCCTCTTCACCATAAGTCAAGAGAGATTGCTTAATCCCTTCAGCGTCAGTGGGGAGTTAAACATGGCCTGCAATCTGACTCATGCCTTATAAATCCAAAGGTTGACAGATTGGTAGAAGTAGCCTCTGAGAATAATGTGGAAGCTAAAGGAAGAGGACTCCTACAAGGAAGAGTTGGGGTAGAGTCTTCTTCGGACCTGTCTGTGAACAATTTGTGTGCATGAAAAAATCTTTGCAGAAAGATGTTGAAAATATCATCAGATGTCTGGGTGCAAGAAAAGAGGGAACAACCAAAAGAGATAAAAATGCACTTGTCCTGGAAGTTAGAGATCCCCAGTAAGGAGTGGAAATAATGGAAATAGTATAGGTGGAGGTGCAGTAAAGGTTGTAAGCATAAGAGAAGGACATTTGGAGCATTCCTATCTATTGGCAACTACTCGAGAAGATAGGGGATTGACCATATGCTGAGAAGAGCTTGTGAGTGCTGATTCAGAGGCTATAGGTGGGTGACATAATTTTGAGGAGAGTTAAGGTGACTGCAGGAGAAGGCAATGGCACCCCACTCTGGTACTCTTGCCTGGAAAATCCCGTGGCAGAGGAGCCTGGTAGGCTGCAGTCCATGAGGTCACTAAGAGTTGGACACAACTGAGAGACTTCACTTTCATTTTTCAGTTTCATGCATTGGAGAAAGAAATGGCAACCCACTCCAATGTTCTTGCCTGGAGAATCCCAGGGACAGTGGAGCCTGGTAGGAGGCCGTCTATGGGGTCACGCAGAGTCAGACATGACTGAAGCAACTTAGCAGCAGCAGCAGCAGCAGCAGCAGCAAGGTGACTGGAATTAACTGTGCAGAATAGATAACAGTGCTAACCAGAGAGCTCTGATAGGATCATCAGACAGAGCTCAACACCCATTTTAAACTGGTAATCATGAGTTCATGGTAGAAGAGTTTTTCTCCGGAGCCCACACATCTACTAACGCACAGACAGGGAAAACAAATAGATAAATTCATCATAGTCTGTGGCTCAGCAGGTAAAGAATCCCCCTGTAATGCAGAAGACCTGGGTTCGATCCCTGTATTGGGAAGATCCCCTGCAGAAGGGAAAGGCTACCCACTCCAATATTCTGGCCTGGAGAATTTCATGGGCTGTGTAGTCCATGGTGTTACAGAGAGTTGGACACGACTGGGAGACTTTCACTCACTCACTCACTTGGGTTTTTACCATGTAGAGAGGCAAAGAGAGTGGCAGGGATGTTCCGTGTATTTACACTGAAATGCATGATGTTGTTAAGGTGAACCAGCTCCCAGTTTAGTCAGAAGTTGAAGAGAACACCTGGAGAACTTGAAGGTGTATTGCAGATGAGTTTCTCGATGGTAGAGCAGCAACCAGGATTCAACAGAACCAGGATTAGGGTGACAGTCCCTTGGACAGCAAGATCAAACCAGTCAACCCTAAAGGAAATCAACCCTGACTATTCACTATAAGGACTGATGCTGAAGCTGAAGTTTCAGTGTTTTGGCCACCTGATGGGAAGAGCCAACTCACTGGAAAAGATCTTGATTCTGGGAAAGATTGAAGGGGACAGGAGAAAGGGATGACAGAGGATGAGATGGTTAGATGGCATCGCTAAATCAATGGACATAAATTTGAGCAAACTCTGGGAGATAATGAAGGAGAGGGAAGCCTGGCATGCTGCAGTCCATGGGTTGCAAAGAGTCAGGTATGACTTAGCGAGTGAACAACAAGTGAGGTTGAGTCATGCTAGTGTAGGGTTGAATCATGTTCTTATTTAAAATGATATTTTATTCATCTTGTATTGTTATCTAGGAATTTTTATTTTAAAATAGTGTATTAAAATATTTATCTTGATGATTGAGTTTTATGGCACCTCCCTAACATATTGCACTCTCCTGTTGAATCCTGATTGCTGCTCTACCATCAATTGCTCACCTCCAATATATCTTCAAGTTCTCCAGGTGTTCCCTTCAACTTCCAACTAACTGGAAGCTGGTTCCCCTTAACAACATCATGTATTTTAGTGTAAATATACTAAACATCCCTGCCACTCTATCTTTTTACCTTCTCTTAACATGACCCCACTTGGCTTACCTGAGTTCTAACCTTAGCAACAGTGTTAGTCAGTCCAGGGGAGAGTTTGGGAAATGGAGAAGGGCTGGAGTGGGAAGCAGAATGCATTGCCATATCAGGAGCAAGAAACTGCAGAACACTGTGGAGAGAGGTGAGGTTGATCCCCAAAATGAGGTAGTAATGGCACTCAGAATGCTTTAGAAAATGGATGTTAAGGATATCACAAGAGAAAATTGATAGAACATGATGGATATGGTGACCTTTTATATTGGTGATAGGATTAGTAAGGTGCTAACTAAAGCATATTAGAAAGCAGACACATTAGTTTGCCAACAAAAATCCATATTGCCAAAGTTATGATTTTTTTCAGTAGACATGTATGAATATGAGCTTGACCATAAGGAAAGCTGAGCACTGAAGAATTGATGCTTTTGAACTGTGGTGTTGGAGAGGACTCTTAAGAGTCCCTTGGACTGCAAGAAGATCCAACCAGCCCATCCTAAAGGAAATCAGTCCTGAATATTCATTGGAAGGACTGATGCTGAAGCTGAAGCACCAATTCTTTGGCCACCTGATGTGAAGAACTGACTCACTGGAAAAGACCCTGACTCTGGGAAAGATAGAGGGCAAGAGAAGGGGATGACAGAAGATGAGATGGTTGGATGGCTTCACCGACTCAGTGGACATGAATTTGAGCTAGCTCAGGGAGTTGGTGATGGACAGGGAAGAATGGCATGCTGCAGTCCATGGGGCTGCAAAGAATCCGACATGACTGAGTGACTGAACTGAACTAAAGAACGTGGAGAAGACATGGTAATACAGAGTAGGAAAAGGAACTGTAAGGACTCACCAGTAGTACATCTCCGTTATTTTGGTGAGGGATGGAGGAGAAGCTGTGGTAGAGGACAGATGAAGAGAGGTTCCGAAAGTGACTATAGTTATAGACTGGGGATTGCTGCAGAGTGTGGCCCTCTTCCCGACACATTTGAGGGTCTTGCTTCATTGCAAAAGAATTCAGAGATGAGGTGATAGGTGAGAAGTGGATTTATTTAGAGAAACACATTCCACAGACAGAATGCAGTCTATCTCAGAATGAGAGAGCCCCCAAATATTGTGTGGCTCTGTAATTCCATAGGCTAATTAGGTGGATTAGTTCAGTTATTTGGGGGAAGAGGTGGAGCTTTCCAGGAACTGGGTCACTGCCCACTTTTCGACCTTTACGGTTAGCCTCAGAACTGTCACGGTGCTGGTGGGTGTGTCACTTAGCTTATGCCACTGTAATGAGGGCATAATGAGACTCGGGGTCCATTGAAAATCGAACCTTCTGCCATTTGGACCCAGTTGGTTCTAACCAGTCTTTAGTTCTCTTTAGTTAAATATAACCAGTTCTCTTGGGCTATCCCTTTACTAAGCCCACCACCAATATGAATTCGGCCATGACTTTCTTTTGAAGGTTGTGCCCCGCCCCCTTTCCTCCTGTTTCAGTCCGTTCAGTTAAAATAAGCACTTTGTAGGAGATCAGTCATGTTTGAATTTGAAGAAAGTGGCCATGTTGAGATGGCTTTTCACAGTTCAGTGCCAGTGAGTGACTCATGAGATGGTAGAGATCTCTGAGGACCAAGGCGGAGCAGGTGATGTAAGTCTCAGTGGAAAACAATCCATTATGAAGATCCCATGCTCTTCTCCCCAGCTTGCTGGGAGTAGGTCCAGGCTCGATTAGCATCTGTCTTCTAAAGGCTCCCCGAGTTCTCCTTGCACCTGGACCCAGTATAAAAACTCTCTTCCCTTCATATTTTGCCCCAAAAGAATTTAAGCACTTTTCTAAAGGCAAATTTTACTGGAGAAAAATGAACAACAATAACAAAAATTTCAAAAGTCTAACAATAGAGGTTTTCAGGGTATAATCTGCTTATTGAAATTAAAATGTAACTAGCATTCTGAATGCAAATAAGAGCAGTCTGCAGTCATGGCCCACAGAGGCTCTGATTCATCTTCCTTGACGTACATGCACTTATTTCTCTGGTCTGCTTGCTTCATCTTAATCATATCCATTAATAGATTTGTAAGGCTGTTTCTACTGGTTGGTGAGGTGATGATTCCTCTCCAGCTGTTCTAAAATAGAATTTAGGTATCACTGGGGGCACACAAAAAGATGTACTGTGAAAGGAAATTAATAATCCTCTATCAAATCACTAAAAACTTTGGTTAAATGTTTCAGAAATCTACAAAAGAAAAGTATTCATATAGACCTTTTCCCTTGGCATGTGTTTTGTGTGTGTTTTCCACAATAAGCATCTATTACATTTTCAATGATAAAAATAAATTTCATTTAAAAGTAATTAGAAAAAAATACAGTGGTTAAAGATACATCTAACACAAAACAGAATAGTCAGGTTATCTTGTGCAGAAAAATTGCATTCTTGATTCTGGTTCTTTGTGCCTTTTTCCATAGGTCGTCCAGGATATATGTCAGAGAAGTCTATTATTTCTTGTATTATTTGGAATATACACCATTAGAAAGACTTGCAAAAAGCTTTTACTGATTAAATATTTACCAGTAAAGATTTGACAATAATTCCACTGCCTCTTAAGCATTCAAATAAGTGGGGAAAGTGTCCCAGCGGGGAGACACACAGGAAAATTATAAGAGAAAGCATTTATAGCAACTGTTCATGAATCCTTTATGACCCTTGGAAAACTAAAGAATATCTCGTCTACAAGATATTTTACACCTTTGTCTTCAAAGCTCAACCTTCATCAACATATACCAACTAATAAGGAGTTGCTCCAAAATACAAAATAATAATAATAATAATTCAAGAGTTCTAGGAAGAGAAGACAAAGAAGGCCTTGGCATGCATTCACACTTTATCCAGTCACTCAGCATGCATAAACTGGGTACATATACTCTATTAAGCAATGTACTTACTACTGGCAGAATGAGAAAATAAATATCACTCTGCAAGTGACTTACATTTTAATGGGAAAGATAAGATATGTACAAAGACAGTTAAAACAACACAAGGAAGCCTGTAATAAGTGTCCTCCGTCCGTGTGTGTGTGTGTGTGTGTGTGTGTGTGTGTATGTGTGTGCCCATGCATGTGCATGTACACTCAGTTGCTCAGTCCCGTCTGACTCTTTGCAACCCCATGGACTGTAGCCCACCAATCCATGGGATTTTCCAGGCAAGGATACTGGAGTGCGTTGTTATTCCCTTCTGCAGGAGAATTTTCCTGACCCAGGGATTGAACTCTGCATTGCAGGCTGTTGTTGTTGGTTTTTTTTTTTTTTTTAACCCCTGGCCACCAGGGAAGACCCTAATAAGTGTCCTCAGAGATCTTAAAAGAAGACACCAGGAGCAGGAAATAATCATGTTCTACAGGGAGGCCAGAGAATGTTTCAATTCAGAAACGATGTAAGAATAAAATTTTAAGTTGCTTCCCAAAGCATGAGGTTAGGGCAAGCAGGTGAAGCATTCAAGTATGAGCAGGAAGATAAGCCAAAATCAAATTCTTCCTTTGGGAGAAAGCTTATGCAGTTATCACAATGCTCCTTGAAAAAAGAGATACAAAACTTTGTTTTCTTTCATTGCTAGGACCCTTTCAGGTACATGATGGATCCTGAAGTTTGAACTTCCTTAGCTTCATGGGTACATGAGGCCAATGTGTTGGGTGAGACACACTGCGGGCAAGTGGGTCTCTGCTGATTATTACCTATGTGATTTTAGGCAAATCACTTCATTTTTCTAAACATCGATTTCCTCAAATGATATCTACTTTGAATAATGCCTACTTCAAATAGTATCTACTTGTAGAACTGGAAATAGCAACTCAGTTTTCCTTTTGGGGACTGCCCCTCCTCTACTCTCAGCCTACTTGTCAGGATCTACCTTACACTTCATGAGTTGGTTATATGGCTTGGCCCTGAAATAAACACGTTCAGTTGACCATGTGGCCCAAATCAGGCCAATCTGGGTTGATCCCTCCCTCCACCCCACCCCAGGATACTATTGTAACCAATAGGAATTCTTTCTCCACTGGGGCTGCTAAACTAATAGAATATCAGCCTAGAGGAACCAGTGGTCAACTGGCTTCAACAGAGGGAGAGTTTGGAAGCCAACACAGTGAATAGCAGAGCCTATGGAGAAAGAAAATATACAAGGGTAAGTCTAAACTGTGTTTGCACCAGTTTGAAAAGATTTTTGCCAAATTTGCTCACTAAGTGCCCTAACAAATACACTGCGATAATGGCAATCCTGTGATTTGTGGATCATCCAGCAAACCTGCCATTCAATTCAAAATTAAACATTTGTTGATCACCTACTATGTGCAAGGATGTACAAGATAAGGAAGCTATTTTCAGAGAATTTTTCAGAGAATTTTTCAGGTGCTACATAATAAGTATGTGGACTCACTGGCTTCAACTTTGTTGTTCCTGATTCTCTCTTTTCTATTTTTAAATGCCCCAATCCCCTCGTATCTATTACAGTTCTGCCTGAAACAAATCAACCCACCACGGTGACTGAAGAAGCTGAGTTTACTGATAAAATTGGTCAAACTACAGATGTAATTGAATCTTTCATAGATAATTTAAGATTGTATGGCTCATCTTGTGTGGGTTAGGAACGATTCTCAGTCATAACTCTGTCTCTAATTCTCATCAAAAGCTGGAATTGACGTGAGTGACACTACTTTGAGGATACTATAAATTCACCATAATTCATTTATCCAGAGGTAAATTCTTTGCAAACATTGAAACTTTAGCTCATGATAGCACATAACTATGGTATACTAACAACTGATTAATCTCACCAAAAAAGAGAAGCATTAACATGCAAACAACACAAAACTCCAGATCACATTGTGTGCCCAATTCCTGCAGTAAGCGGGGAGGCGAACACAAGGACTTTTGTTTGGCACTGTGTCCTATCCCCCAGCAGGGTGCCTGGCACAGGATGGTCAATTACTGTTTGTTGGACTGAACTGACTCTCATATTCTACTGTAAACATGCAATCTCACTCTCTACTTTACCAAAGCAAACTTCCTGCCAATTTTAAGCTAAATCCCACCTGTACACTCTGGAAAACTCTCTTGGAGCAAATCATATTCCTTATTACCTTCAAAAAGTACTTCAAGCTCACAGCTTCGGTGATTAATTATTAACCTAGTCCCCCTCAAACTTAGCTGATGCTAGAATCACCTGGTGAACTTTCAAAGTTCCTGAAGCCCAGGTTGTACCACAGATCAATTGAATCAGAGTTGCAGGGGGCTAAGACCCAGGTGTCAGTGTTTTATAAATCTCCCCAGGTGATTAAAGAGATTCAATATGCAGTTAAAGTTGAGAAACAGTATAGTAGAACAATCTTGGTGCAGTTCCTGTATTACTTCTGTAACTAAGTTTTTATTTGTAATCTATGATGCCCTAGTCCAGACCAGCACTGAAATACAATGGTTTCATACAAGCAATAATAGAATATTAATCTTTGATATGGTCCCCATTCAATGGAATTGTTCAAATCTCAGATACCTCTCTTAAGATTCAAGTGCCCAATTGCTAAGTCATGTCCGACTCTTCATGACGCCATAGACTATAGTCCACCAGGCTCTATCCATGGGATTTCCCAGGGAAGAATACTGGAGTGGGTTGTCATTTCCTTCTCCAAGGAATCTTACCAATCCAGGGATTGAACCCATGTCCCCTGCATTGGCAGGCAGATTCTTTACCAAAGTTTCAGGGGGGGAGGAATAATAGCAGTTTCTGAGGTTTCGTCCCATTCCAGTTTCCTGTTTTAAGAACTATGTGAGCCTTCCCCATTCACAGAAATGGCCAGTAAAGTCATCGGTATCATCTGTAACCCTGCTTCCCTCCCTGCTTCCTCTTGCTACAGCTCAAGGAATTTTAAATTTGAGGATACATCAGAATCAATCATGAGGAGAACTTGTGATAACATTCCTGGGGCCTACCTCTAGAACTTCAAATTCAGTTGGACTGGGATAGGGCTGGAAAATACACATTTCCACCAACTTCCCAGGTGTTGATGCTGCTGGTCTGGGAACCACACTTGAAAAAGCACTGCCATCGCTGGTTAGATCTGATCCGGAATTGGCCAATTAAATTCTCTTATTCTTACATACATTGTGAAGTCGCTCAGTTGTGTCCGACTCTTTGCCACCCCATGGACGGTAACCTACCAGGCTCCTCCATCCATAGGATTTTCCAGGCAAGAGTACTGGAGTGGATTGCCATTCCCTTCGGCAGGGGATCTTCCTGACGCAGGGATCGAACCCAGGCCTCCCACATTGCAGACAGACGCTTTACCGTCTGAGCCACACCTGGGAAGTCAAACTGGATATAGACAAATGGGCCTCCCTGGTGGCTCAGATGCTAAAGAATCCACGTGCAATGCAGGAGACCTAGGTTCAGTCCCTGGGTCAGAAAGATCCCCTGCCGAAGGGAAAGGCAGCCCACTCCAGTATTCTTGCCTGGAGAATCCCATGGACAGAGGGCCTGGTGGGCTACAGCCATGGGGTCACTGAGTCAGACACAACTGAATGACTAACATGCCTAGACAAATATGGATTGATTCCACTTATATGAGGTCCTAGAATAGTCAAATCCATAGATTCAGAAAGTACTCTGGTAGATGCCAAGCTGGGTGTATGGAGGGGAGTTAGTATTTGATGGGTACAGAGTTTATGAAGGTGAAAAATTCAGGAAATGGACGGTGGTGAGATTTGCAGCACGCTGTGAACATATGTAGTGCCGTTATACAGTTAGATGTGGTTAAAATAGTGTGTTTTACGTTATGTGACTTATAGAAAGTTTGGGTTTTCTGTTTGTTTTAAATTTTCTTGTTCTTGACTCCAAGGTAAACTCTGAAGACTGCTGTATTAGTTTCAAAGGACTGTTGGGACAGAAGACCACACATTTGTCCTATAGCTATTCGTACCCTCAGCTTTAAACACAGTTTCTTATATTTGAAAAGTCTCCCTTTTGAACTACTCTATTTTGATTGGACTCCCGTCACCTGCAGCCAGAAGCATCATGTCTATGTCTGGTCTGTGTCTCACCTGTACTCTAACAGACCATGACGAGCCCCTTCCCCCTCCAGCACTGATATTTCTCTAGGTCCTGCTGATGTCCAGCCCTTGAGGTCAACTGCTATTTCTGCTCCTATTGCATTTTCCTGAAATGGAGACACAGCTTTCCTTTCACCATTTTAGAGTCTGAGAAGTCCACAGAGAAAAGCTGCTTGACATGCTACCTTTTGAAGGGTGTCTAGTGATGTAGTTCATATTTTCTACTGGCTTTCTTAAAATTGCAAACTTTTTCTCTGGCATGGACTCCCTGGAACAGAGTTTCTGGACCTCTGATATGAACACACCAGGCTACTTTCTAAGTATTCTCTGTTACGACTACTGTGCAGTGTGTAAAGACTTCTTACGTGTACTCAGCTGTCTCTCCATTGAATATCAGCAGGAGACCAGGTCCTTCCTGGGGGTGAAGGGGTGGCATTGTCCTTCACTTTGGGGACTCTTGGTTTTGGTTGTTGGGAGGGGCCTATGCCAGGTATTTTCCATTTGACTTCCCAAGGAAACCTGGAAGAAATGCCTCATATAAGTGATTCAATCTATTAAATACCACGAGGCACGACTCTCTCTCTCTGAGCCCACCTGTGTGCCTATTCACACATACTCTTTCCTCCTAATAGACAACTTTACTGGTTTTGCCCCTTTCCATCTCTTTGCGGAGATTCATTTCTATCAAGCCAGTGGGCTGGGGCTTTGTCACTGGGCCCTGGTGGTCTAGTGGCTAGGATTCAGTGCTCTCACTGCCCCGGCCTGGCTTCAGTCTGGCAGGGAACTGAAATCCTGCTTTGAGCCACTGTAGCCCAAGGCAGCTGCATCTGACTCTTTCCTACCCATGGACTACAGCTGGAGCAGGTTGCCATTTCTTCCTCCAGGGAGTCTTTCTGATCCAGGGATCAAACCCGCATCTCCTGCATCTCCTGCATTGGCAGGTGGGTTCTTTACCACAGAGCCACCTGAGAATCCTGTGACATACTATGGGGAACAGTTAACAAGCATTTATATTGCACAGAGGTATATGACTGACTCAGTGGGCGTTTAGGGGGCTTCCATGTCCTGGCTACTGTACATAGTGCTGCAATGAACACTGGGGTGTGCGTGGAATATCTTTTTGAACTATGGTTACTAGTGGGGAAAGAGGGAGAGGGATAAATTGGGAGATTGGGATTGAGATATACACACTACTATATACAAAATAGATAACTTATAAGGACCCTTATGAGGCTTTCTTGTAGCTCAGTTGGTAAAAAGAATCTGCCTTCAGTGCAAGAGACCCAGGTTTGATCCCTGGGTTGGAAAATCCCCTGGAGCAGGGAATGGCAACCCACTCCAATATCCTTGCCTGAAAAATCTCATGGACAGAGGAGCCTGGTGGGCTGCAGTCCCTGGGGTCATAAAGAGTCGGGCACGACTGAGCATCTAACACTTAACACTTATAAGAACCTACTATATAGCACAGGGAACTCTACTCAATATTCTGTAATGACCTATGTGGGAAAAGAATCTTTAAAAGAGTGGATATATGTATACTTTGCTGTACAGCCAGCAAAACATAAATCAACTATACTCCAATAATTTTTTAATCCTACCTTTTGAGCTGTCTAACCTTACAGTCTATGTTTCTAAATACAATTATCTGTGTCATTAGTGAAAAGTCAAAATTACCAGGCACTGTGCTGGGAGCATAGTGTGCATTACCTCAGACATACAGAATGGGGTACTTTAACCCTCACTGTGTAGATGAGGAAACCAAGGCTTAGAACCTAAACACCCCAAAGTATAGGGCTAGGGAATAGAATTCACATAAATTCAGGTGTGTACTGTGTATCATCTCCCTAGTCAGAAGGCAGACTCCAGGAGGGTAGAGATCTTGGTTCTATGGCATGGGGTTAATAGCAAGCATTTATTGGGCAGCAGATATTGCACAACAATCCCATGCACTCTGATTATCTTGGATTTTCACATGAGGAAACTAGGGCACAGGGAGTTTGAGAAATTTGCTTTAGGCCACGTAGGTGCTAAGAGATGGGCCAGGGTTCTAACCCATGCGGTTCTTCTCAACATTAGGCTGCAGGAGAGTCACCTGGAGACCTTGTTAGAAGACAAAAGGCTGGGCTGTCACCCAGGTCTGCATGGGGCCTGAGATTCCACATTTCTACCAAGTCAAGTGGTGCTGACTCTGCTGCCCTGAGACTCACTTTGAATGGGAGGGTGTGGACAAAGAGTCTGCTTTCACCCTTTAAACCACACTGCTTCTCCGTTACAGTAAGTCCCCCGCATATGAACCTTCAAGTTTCAAACTGTCAAAGGTACAAACGCGCCCTGTCTGCCAGCTGTCATATTGCACTCCTGTACTTTCCAAGGCCCTGTACCGGAAGGTCAAAAGTGTTTCCTTTATTTTTTGTGTTTGTGTTCTATGTACTACTTCTGTGAAAAGTATTATAAACCTATTACAGCACAGTACTCTATAGCTGATTGCGTTAGTTGGGCACCTAGGCTAACCTTGATGGCCTTAGGAACAAACTGGACTTATGAACTATGTAGAGGATTTACTGTAGATGAATATTTACTGATTGAATGAAGGCAATACGTTTGTCTAAGAATAAAGCCGTTGACCATGTTAGTCAAGAATTGACATTTCTATTTTAGCGCTCACTCAGCTTTTACCCTAGTTATTCAATTGAATATAGGGGATGTACCAGTCTCTTTGGAAGAAAACTATGTTAATTCATGCAAGAAACCATGCCTTGCTTCTCTTCCTTCAACAATTCCTTGGCTTCCCATTGAATCGAAATAAAACTAAACTGCTTATCAGAGCCTAGGAGGCCCAGGTGATCCGCACCCCTCCTCACCCGCACCCAGACATCTCCACTCTCTGCTCCTAGATCATGACATCCAGCACACTGGCCTTCCAACAGTTTCTAGAACAAGACAAGTTTCTCTCCCCAGACTCAGGACCTATATTTGCGGTTTCCCTTCATCTTCTCTCGTATTGTTCTCTCTGATGTAAAATGAATACATAAAAGACAGAAACAGACAGAAGACAAAGCGATAAAGGCCGATTTAATTCAGGAAGACTGGTTTCCCAGGTGGCACTGGTGGTAAAGAGACCACCTGCCAATGCAGGAGACATTAAACAAATGCATGTTCAATCCCTGGGTCGGGAAGATGCCCTGGAGGAGGGCATGGCAACCCACTCCGGTATTCTTGCCTGGAGAATCCCATGGACAGAGGAGCCTGGCGGGCTACAGTCCACGGGGTCGCAAACAGCCAGACCAACTGAAGCAACTTGGCACTCATGGTAGGGGAAGACATCAATAGAACACCAGGCTCCCTTTTGAATACTACAAGGCCAAGTGGGAATTTATATCCGAGGAGCAAGTGGAGGTCGGTGGGTGGAAGATTACTAAGTTTGACATCAAGGATTAGGGGAATCCTGGAACTGACTTGATAGGATAAACTCTAAGATATATATTTTACATTCCACACCTCCTATGCAAGGTGAGGATGAAGCTGCCCTCCTAAGGCTTTGCCTGAAACCGCAACCTTTTGGACTTCTTCCCCATCTCGGTCCAGCTGCCCTTTCAGGAGTCCTCCTGAGTGCATGCCCTTCATAAATTGCTTGTACAGAGATCCCCATCTCAGGATCTGCTTCTTGGAATCCTGGCCTAGGAGCCTCACACAGGCACACCTTTCTGTTGTACAGAATTGCTGGAACAGTGAATATGCCCGTGCTCAGTTTTCTGAAGTGTTTGCACAAATTAATCCTCCCACCAGTGATTTATGAGCATGTCAGTTACGTCAAATCTTTGTCAAAACTTGCAAAAAGTCTTTTCCTCAATTCCTCATTTTTTCAATGGATCCTTTTCTTATTGATTTTTAGATGTTTATATACATACATATTCTTGATATGAGTGCTTTCCTAGTTCCTTGCAAGTCCTTTGCTAGATATGACCATAAATATTCTAGTTTACTCTTAATTTTGAAAAACACAATCATCTGTGGGCACTTTTTTTTTTCACTTTTCTAGCTGATATGCCTTTTATTTCTTTCTCTTACTTTCTGCAATACCTAGGTCCTCTGGTATGAGGTTGAGTGGAAATAATTATAAACAGCATCACTGACTTAGACCCAAATTTGACTTGCACTACTTCAATGTTTTATGGAATGTTTGTGGATGAGGTTTTGTAGATAGATTCTGTATAATTAAGAAAGTTTCCTTCTATTCCTAATTGTTAAAAATGTATGTTTTGTTTTCATGATCAAAGACTAAAGTTAATCAAGTAAATTTTGCACATCTCTTACAAGGACCATATGATTTTTTACCTCTTTTTTTTAGTGTTAAAACTAACCTTGCCTTCATGGATTCCAGCTTGGTTGTGGTGCATTGTGTATTGTTGGATTCAATTTGTTACTTTCTTTCTTTAGAGTTTCTACATCTACGTTCATGAGAGATATTGCAAAATAACTTGGCTGTCTTGTAATGTCGCCATCAGGTTTGGTATTGAAGTTACACTGGTTTCATACATATGTCATGAGGCCATCTCTCTTTTTCTGGTCTGGAAAGTTTTCTGTAACACTGGGTTCTTTGCTCCTTGTTTATTTGAAAGAATTTATCTCTGCATTTTTTCTTTTTTCTTGGATGTTTGATCTCTAAGCATTCTGGCTGTCTTGGCTAGTTTGTGATCTTTCACGTATCTCTTTTTAGCTAGATTAAAACTTTAACCAGATTTTATAGTTGTTCTTGGTAAGATGGAGGTTTGATAGAACTGAGTCATTTCAAGGCCTTGTTTTTAGGGTCATGTATAAATGAATAGTTGGAAACATTTGCACACTAGTATTTAATCACAAAAGACCTTGGATTCTAGACTATTAAACAATGGGGATCCCAGACAGTTTTTGAGTAGACAGATAATAGATCAGACCTAAAACTAGGAAGTAAATGTGGTAATGATGTTTTCATGAAAAGAAAGAAGAATAGATAAGAGGTTATTCCAAAAGTTCACTGAAAGCAAGCTTCTGTTTAAGAGAATGCCAGCCAAAGTATAAAAGATTTCCTTTCAATTCATGATTCTCCAAGTGGGTCAAGAAGCAGTAGCTTGCCTGGGAACTTGTTATCTGCATGTTCCCAATGCTGCCCCAGATCTACGGAATCAGAGTGTCTAGAGGAGATGCCTTACAATCTGTGTTCTAACAGATCCCGGGAACCACTCCTTTACACCAAGGGCTTCCCTGGTGGCTTAGACCAAAAAGAATTGCCTGCAATGCTGGAGACCCAGGTTCAATCTCTGGGTTGGAAAGATGCCCTGGAGGAGAGAATGGCAACCCACTTCAGTATTCTTACCTGGAGAATTCCACAGACAGAGAAGCCTAGTGGGCTAAAGTTCACGGAATCTCAAAGAATCAGACACTATTAAGCAACTAATACACACACACACACACACGCACGCACGCACACACACACACACACACACACACACACACTTTAGACCAAATCTCATCTCCTTCACAATTAGGGGTAACTGTATGATGCCAGTTGTGGCCAATGAAATGTAAGAGGAAGTCCAATCGGGGTAATTAGAGGAAAAGTTTGCTCCCCTAATAACCAGGACAGATGAAACGGGCTTCCCATTTCCCTTCTTCCTGCCATGAATGCTGACTGACATTGTGATCAAGAGGCAAAGGTCTGAGGGCTGAGGAATCTAACAGGTTGAGGGAAGTCCACTGAGAATTTCAAATCCCACCAAGAAATTCTCATCAGAGACAAATCTGTTCCTCTCTAACTCCTGCTGTCAGGGTACATCACTAAATACGATTTCTTGCTTGCCCAGGGCTCTGTGGAACGAGAGAACAGTGATTTCTGGCAGAGCTGCCAGTTCCAAGCAGGTGGGTGTGCCTGGCAGCTTCCACCCAGAGCAGCACTGGCTCAGGGACTCAGAGCTCCATCTCCAAGGGTGCCGTCTCCAGATGGCAGCAGGGACCTCTCCAAGTCTCAGACGTGCTTGGGTGGCACTTAGGACTTGTGTGTGACAATCCTGTTCTCGAGGGACTAGCCCACATTGTACAACAACAACAAAAAAACTCTAGTGGGAAAAAGAAGCAGAGTTGCTTACAAGGAGACTGCCAGGAGGCTTCACCCGCATATCCGCCTCCTGGTCCAAATTTCTGCTTTGAGTGGTAGGCACCCTTTTGGGTCCCAAGCAGGTTCTTCTATGAATGGGTACAAATCCTGAATCACCTCCACAGAGAGTTTTTTGGAACCAATCACCCTGCTCAAAATTACAAACCCTCCCCTAATCTCTAGCAGGCATACTTCCTCATCTTTGCTTTATTTTTCAGCTTAGTACTTATCACCATCTGGCTTGTGATATGCTTTACTTATTCTGATGGTTATTGTCTTTCCTCCTCCACTAGACTGTAAGGTTACTAGGACAGTAATTTTTGCCTGTTTTGCTCATCCTTACAACCACAATGTTTAGGAACGTACCTGGCACTAGTAAATGCTCAATAAATGTTTGAGGCTAGACACTTGTCAAGTGATTGGCTGATAGGTCCTGCAAAGTGGCATACCCCTTTCCTGCTTCTTGTCATTGTTTCTCTAAAGTATAAGCCTCTGGACTTCCTTTGATATAAATCTGCCTGGCAATGCAGGGGACACCAGTTCGATCCCTGGTCTGGAAAGATTCCACATGTTGTGGAGCAACTAAGCCCATGCACCACAGCTACTGAGCCCAAGCTCCGGAGCCCGAGAGCTGCAACTGCTGAAGCCCACTTGCCTGGAGCCTGTGCTTCACAATAAGGAAAACCACCACGAGAAACCCGCACGCTGCAAGGAAGAGCAGCCCTGCTCTCCACAGCCAGAGAAAGCCCGTGTGCAGCAACGGAGGCCCAGGGCCACCAGAAATAAAGCAAGCATGCAAAAACTATGTTTAATCTTTCTTTAACAAATTAGACTGCAGATCCCACTACGGTTTATTCCATGTCAACAGAGACTGGGTGAATAAGGACGAAAGGAAAGGGAAAGTCACTCAGCATGTCCGACTCTTTTCGACCCCATGGACTGTCATGGGATTCTCCAGCCAGAATACTGGAGTGGGTAGCCTTTCCCTTCTCCAGGGGACCTTCTCAACCCAGATCTTCCGCACTGCAGGCTATTGATTACCAATAGCTATTATTTAGGGCTTGCTATGTAGCAAATGAATGCTCGGTGCTATAGATGCACTATCTTCTTTAGTTCTCAGACAGTGCTAGCACCTTTAGCCCCATTTTACCAGTGAGAAGGAGGAAGCTCAGACATCTCAGCTGGCGCACCCAGGCTCTCCCAGAGCATCAGTGGCACAGTTGGGAAGTAGAGTCAGGACTATCTGACTCAGCCTGGGCTTTCACCTGCCGCCTCATTGGAGAACAGCTTCAGCACTAGTTGACACATTTATGTTACCCTGATTCTCCTTTCCTGCTAAAATGTAGGCATTTTTTTGTGTGAGCCCAAAAATCAAATGACCAAATAGAGATGCTTTATCCAGAATTCCCTCCTGCCTGAAGAGATGATAGATGATAGACAGATGACAGATAGATAGATAAATAGACAGATTAAAAAATACTTGGCAGAAATAAAGTTCTAACAAATGTTGGCTATTTAATTATTAATGTACCCTTCAAAAGAAGAACGTAAAAGCATTTTATGTAGAATGACCACATTTCAGCAAATTTTTTTTAAATTAGTGTCAAGACAGACTGTCTTGGATGTCCTATTTCCTATCCTTATTTTATTTAGACATTAGGGACTTCATTGGTGGTAGAGTGGTTAGGACTTTGAACTTCCAATTCAGGGACTGCAGGTTTGATCTCTGATCGGGAACTAAGATTCCACATGTTGTATAGTATGGTAAAAATATAAATAATATTTTTTTAAATAGACATCAGCACAGGCCTTAGAATTAGTGATAATAGTGGCAAATATTTAGAGTGTTTATTTATATGTAGGCTTAAAATCTGCAACAGCACTGAGCAGATAGAGAGGTACACTCAGGTTTAACCAGCTGCTTTTGAGGAAATGGCCAACACTGTTTACGCACCAACACTGTCTGCTCCAGGAGCACAAATATGACACAGAGGTCCTTACCCACTTTCATTTCATGCATTTACACCTTCACTCATACAGTTCTCTCTTGGAAATGCCACTCCCCTCTGGACAGCACTCAGTTCAGTTCAGTCTGTCAGTCGTGTCTGACTCTTTGTGACCCTATAGACTGCAGCATGTCAGTCTTTCCTGTCCATCACCAACTCCCGGAGCTTATTAAAACTCATGTCCATTGCGTTGGTGATGCCATCCAACCATCTCATCCTCTGTCGTGCCCTTCTCCTCCTGCCTTCAGTCTTTCCCAGCATCAGGATCTCTTCCAATGAGTTGGTTCTTTGCATCAGGTGGCTAAAGTATTGGAGTTTCAGCTTCAGCATCAGTCCTTCCAATGAACACTCAGGAGATTCTCTTTATGATGGACTGGTTGGATCTCCTTGCATTCCAAGGGACTCTCCAGAGTCTTATCCAACACCACAGTTCAAAAGCATCAATTCTTCAGTGCTCAGCTTTCTTTATAGTCCAACTCTCACATCCATACGTGACCACTGGAAAAACCATAGCTTTGACTAGATGGACCTTTGTTGGCAAAGTAATGTCTCTGCTTTTTAATATGCTGGCTAGGTTGCTTATAGCTTTTCTTCCAAAGAGTAAGCGTCTTTTAATTTCATGGCTGCAGTCACCATCTGCAGTGACTTTGGAGCCTAAAAAAATAAAGTCTGCCACTGTTTCCACTGTTTCCACATCTATTTC
The DNA here is from genome assembly GCA_006408675.1 of Madoqua kirkii. Taxonomy (NCBI): domain Eukaryota; kingdom Metazoa; phylum Chordata; class Mammalia; order Artiodactyla; family Bovidae; genus Madoqua; species Madoqua kirkii. Next base: position 7,478 of record SJYC01032086.1, on the reverse strand, counting down.
CCATGAAGTGATGGGACTTAGTTTTCTGAATGTTGAGCTTTAAGCCAACATTTTCACTCTCATCTTTCACTTTCATTAAGAGGCTCTTTAGTCCTTCTTCACTCTGCCATAAGGGTGGTGTCATCTGTGTATCTGAGGTTATTGATATTTCTCCCGGCAATCTTGATTCTAGCTTGTGCTTCATCCAGCCCAGTGTTTATCATGATGTACTCTACATATAACTTAAATAAGCAAGGTAACAATATACAGCCTTGATGTATTCCTTTTCCTATTTGGAACCAGTCTGGTGTTCCATGTCCAGTTCTAACTATTGCTTCTTGACCTGCATATAGATTTCTCATGAGGCAGGTCAGGTGGCCTGGTATTCCCATCTCTTTAAGAATTTTTCACAGTTTGTTGTGATCCACACAGTCTAAGGCTTTGGTGTTTTCAATGAAGCAGAAATAGATGTTTTTCTGGATTTTTTGATGATCCAGTGAATGTTGGCAATTTGATATCTGGTTCCTCTGCCTTTTCTAAATCCAGCTTTTCTAAACGTGGAAGTTCACTATTTACATCCTGTTGTAGCCTGGCTTGGAGAATTTTGAGCATTACTTTGCTAGTGTGTGAGATGAAAGCAATTGTGGGGTAGTTTGAACATTCTTTGGCATTGCCTTTCTTTGGAACTGGAATGAAAAGTGACCTTTTACAGTCCTGTGGCCAATGCTGTTTTTTCCAGATTTGCTGGCATATTGAATGTAGCACTTTCACAGCATCATCTTTTAGGATTTGAAATAGCTCAGCTGGAATCCCACTAGCTTTGTTCATAGTGATGCTTCCTAAGGCTTACTTGACTTTGCATTCCAGGATGTCTGGCTCTATGTGCGTGATCACACCATCATGGTTATCTGGGTCATGAAGAGCTTTTTTGTATAGTTTTTCTGTGTATTCTCACCACCTCTTCTAAATATCTTCTTCTTCTGTTAGTTCCATATTATTTCTGTCTTTTATTGTGCCCATCTTTGCATGAAATATTCCCTTGGCATCTCTAATTTTCTTGAAGAGATCTCTGCCCTTCCCATTCTATTTTTCCCCCCTCTATTTTTTTGCATTGATTGCTGAGGAAGGCTTTCTTATCTTTCCTTGCTATTCTTTGGAACTCTACATTCCAATGGATTTGTCTTTCCTTTTCTCCTTTGACTTTAGCTTCTCTTCTTTTTGTAAGGCTTTGTCAGACAACCATCCATTTTGCCTTTTTTGCTTTTCCTTTTCTTGGGGATGATCTTGATCACTGCCTCCTGTACATTGTCACGAACATCCGGCACTAGGAACTCCTGTTTGTCCTTCACAGTTCTTCTTAGGTATTGTGGTGCTTCCCATAGGAAGCCATCCTAGACCCTCTTCATCTCAGTGATCTATTTCTCCACTGTGCATCCAGACACACTGCTCTTACTTGTAATACACATGTAATGCACATGAATTGGTCCTTTTCCTTCCTTAGAGTGTAAGCTTCATGAAGCTTACATCTTTCTGGCGAACAACACATAGGGTAGTAATGCCTGGAACAAGAACAGTTAATAACTGAACTGAAATTGAAGGGGCTACAGTGGAAATACATCATAGCATGACTTGCGATGGAATTGAAGAAGCCTACTAACTAACAAGGGGCTTCCCAGGTGGCCCTAGTGGTAAAGAATCTGCCTGGTAATGCAAGAGATGCCGGAGATGCGGGTTCGGTCCCTGGGTGGCGAAGATCTGTTGGAGAAAGGCTTGATAACCCACGCCAGTATTTTCGCCTGGAGAATTCCATGGATAGAAAAGCCTGGCAGGCTGCAGTCCATAGGTTTGCAAACAGCCTGATTAGACTGAAGCAACTGAGCGTGCACACATGCTGTAACCAATAATATACCCAGAATGTTAGACGTCCCTAATTCCTCCTGACTGGATGCTCTCAGGTATCATCTTTGCAACCTTTTCTTGAGTCTGTAATTTATTTATTTACTTATGCTGTTCTGAGTCTTCCTTGCTGTGCACAAGCTTTCTCTGCTCGTGCTGAGCAGGGGCTACTCTCTGGTACAGTGCACAGGCTTCTTACTACGGTGGCTTCTCTTGCTGTGCAAGATGGACTCAAGGGCACCCAGCCTTCAGTCGTTGCAGCACGATGGCTCAGTGGTTGTGACTTGCAGGCTTAGTTGCCTCACAGCATGTGGGGTCTTAGTTCCTGGACCAGAGATTGAACGCATGTCCCCTGCACTGGCCAGCGGGTTCTTTACCACTGGACCACCAGGTAAGTCCCCGAGTCTGTAATTTTTGAGCATATGCAATGGCTGTAACAGTGTTGTGTAGGGAAAAAAAGACAGTTTTCCTCTTGTGTTTCTCCTTTACGCTCACATTACTATCACATTCACACTCTTGATTCCAGATGAGTGTGGGGTTCCCCCCACCAAGAAATTATCTGTGACTCCAGCTGAGTGTCTTACAATCTAATTGAGTTTTGATACTCTTAAACTGGTCAGGTGGTCTGCTAGTCCCATCTCTTTCAGAATTTTCCACAGTTTATTGTGATCCACACAGTCACTGCAGATGGTGATTGCAGCCATGAAATTAAAAGATGCTTACTCCTTGGACAGAAAGTTATGACCAACCTAGATAGCATATTCAAATGCAGAGACATTACTTTGCCAACAGAGGTCTGTCTAGTCAAGGCTATGGTTTTTCTAGTGGTCTTGTATGGACGTGAGAATTGGACTGTGAAGAAAGCTGAGTGCCAAAGAATTGATGCTTTTGAACTGTAGTGTTGGAGAAGACTCTTGAGAGTCCCTTGGACTGCAAGGAGATCCAACCAGTCCCTTTGAAAGATCAGTCCTGGGTGTTCATTGGAAGGACTGATGCTAAAGCTGAAACTCCAACACTATGGCCACCTCATGCAAAGAGCTGACTCATTGGAAAAGACTCTGATGCTGGGAGGGATTGGGGGCAGGAGGAGAAGGGGACGACAGAGGATGAGATGGCTGGATGGCATCACCGACTTGATGGACGTGAGTTTGGGTGAACTCTGGGAGTTGGTGATGGACAAGGAGACCTGGCGTGCTGCGATTCATGGTGTCACAAAGAGCTGGACACGACTGAGAGACTGAACTGAACTGAACCCTTAACCTGGAGATAGCATCACATTCCACAGAATGAGAGCTCAGTCCCACAAGTCTGCCCCCACCCCTAATTTCAGACCACAATCGCAAGTCCTAGGTTATCATCTGTGATTCTGACCTAATGGCTATAGACCTGAGATTCCCAAGACCTCTTTCTTGGGTTTGATTTGTTTGTTAGAGCAGCTCATAGCATTCAGGGAAACACTTAGGCTACAAGTTTATTGAAGGATATGATAAAGGATGGGCTCCAGTGGCCCAAGGATAAAGAACCCGCTGCAATGCAGAAGCCACAGGAGATGCAAGATTGATCCCTGGGTTGGGAAGATCCCCTGGAGGAGGGCATGGCAGTGCTTTTGCCTGGAGAATCCCATGGACAGAGGAACCTGGCAGGCTATAGTCCAGAGGGTCACAAACAGTTGGACACGACTGAATTGACTTAGCATGCATGCAGGCGTGATAAGGGATAGAGATGAAGAGATACATAAGGTGAGGGCAGGGAGGGTTGAAAGTGCAAGAATTTCTGTTCCCATGTAGTTGGAGTGTGTTACCTTCCTGGTGTGTGGATGTGTTCTTCAGCCTGGAAGCTCTCCAAACCCCGTACTGTTGGGATTTTTATGGAAGCTTCCTTACATAGGCATGAGTGATGAGTGAGTGAGTGACGTCGCTCAGTCTTGTCTGACTGTTTGCAACCCTGGGGACTGTAGCCTACTACGCTCCTCCATCCATGGGATTTTCCAAGCAAGAGTACTGGAGTGGGTTGCCATTTCCTTCTCCAGAGGATCTTCCTGACCCAGAGACTGAACTCAGGTCTTCTGCATTGTAGGCAGACGCTTTACCATCTGAGACACCAGGGAAATACATAGGCATGATCAACTGTTAACTCCATCTCCAGCCCCTCTCCCCTCTCTGGAGGAAGGAGGGTGGAGATTAAAAGTCTAAGGTAGGTTCTAATCACATCTTGGTCTTACTGGCAATGGACCCCAATCTAGGAGCCCACTAAGAGTCACCTCATGAGAACAAAAGATGCTCCCAGAACACTTATCCCTTAGGAAATTCCAAGGGTTTTAGGAACTCAGCCAGCAAAGGTGATGAACACCAAATGTAGATTTCTTATTATAAATTGCAATACCAAGCATAATGTGTTAAGCATAATCAGGATTAAAGGGAGCTATAAACATGGTCCTCGAACTACTCTGCATCAGAGGAAAAATGACCCAAAAGAGGGACTTGGAGGCTGAAATCTGCTTATTTCCTAGCCTAAATCTCTAGCAGGTAGTGCTGAAATACTGCATTTGGAGAGAAATTTGACCCTCTCATAGGAAACACTTCAAACTCAGCCATTTAATTATTTTAGGTCTAGACTAAACTCCTTCCCTGGGTCTCAGACACACAACATTGGAACATTTCAGCCAAGAGATAAGCTGATTGGCATTTTAATGGATTTCTCTGCAACAGGATTGACTCAGAGCACCCATCCACAGCTTGTTCAACTATCCAGGGATGCAAAAGGCTTGGCCTGGGTTTCAAAACCTTTCCAACATTTTTCTAGAAGCTGTCTCTGCATATATGATAGAATACTGTCTATGTGTCTGAAGTTCCACAGGCACTATGCAAGGGAAAGACAGTGTGTTTATTAAACAGAGGAAAGTTTCGCTTAGGAGAATTGGAAGACAGCCAAGAACTCAAGCTCTTTAAGGCTTGACTTTTTTGGGAAAATTATTAAGATGAAATGAATCTTTCCTTTGGTAAATGGGTTGACCCACCTTTCCTGATTTCTGCCTCTGTAATCGCTGTGAATCTCATGTCAAGGTCATCTCTCTGACCTCAGAACAGAGAGGGGCGCTTTATCTCAGATTGTTACCTGAGTATCATTGGAAAACGGTGAATTCAGCAAAGCTAAGCGGGTTTCTTTACGACGGGACTTCTCAAGTCTTCAGTCTCCATAATGTAAACGGAGTATGCAGATTATTTAACCATGAAATTATTCCCAAGATTATTTTACCATGAAATCATTGTCTTTCTTTTCTGTGGATATTTCATGAGGCTATTTGGCCACAAGGGCACACTCTGGAATAATCAGAAATTTGATCTCAAGTTTGAAGACTATATAGTAAGTGCAAGAAACCCAGTACAGAAGATTACAAATGGTATGACTCCATTGATATGAAGTATCCAGAACAGACAAATCTATAGCGACAGGAAGCAGATTAGTATCTGCCAAGGGATGGAGTGAAGACGTGGGGAATGAGCTGCTAATGGCTAAGAGGTTTCTCTTGAGGTGATGAAATGTCCTAAAACTAGACTATGGTGATGATGGCATAATTCTATAAATATATTTTAAACCCATGGAACTCAATACTTTAAACAGTATGGAATTTTATGATATGTAAATTATATATCAACCAAGCTGTTAAATTTTTTTACAAAGATGATATAAAGATCATTTCACTCCTACGAATTAAAGTAGTTCTTTCTTTACTTTGCCTTTCTTCTTCTTTTTTTTAAAATCTCTTTTCTCTCCCTAACCATTTTTGGTCTGTCATACCAGTCTAACTCCTTCCATTATTTTCTAAGGCTAATTTTACTAATAAGGAATATATATGTATATATACATATATATTCATTTAAATGTTACAATGAGTACTGACTTCCCTGTTAGCTTAGATAGTAAAGAATCTGCCTGCAAAAAAATGCAGGAGACTCGGGTTCGATCCCTGGGTTGGGACGATCCCCTGGAGAAGGGAATGGCGATCCACTCCAATATTCTTGCCTGGAGAATCCTCATGGACAGAGGAGCCTGGCAGGCTACAGTCCATGGTGTTGCAAAGAGTCGGACATGGATGAGCAACCGACACTAAAACAACACACTGAAAAGTGTGAAATGGGAAATAAATGCTTCCATGTCTTTCTGAACCTCTGTCCCACGCTCAGAAGTAACTGCGGCCTCTTTTGGTCCCTTTAGAAATTGCTTTCACATCTGCAGTCTCTGTTCATATGGTGCCGATATTTTTACACAAATTGGACCACACTAGATTCTGCATCTTGTTTATCTCATTTAGAGTTGCATTTTGGAGATCTTTTCATGTTTGTACATATAGACCATTTACATCTTTTCAACAGCAGCACAGTGTTCATTGAATGTTTATGTCATATGTATACTATCACTTTTCTATTAAGAGATATTGAGATTGTCTCCAGATGTGAGTAGATTTTGTTTCATATGTTTTGCTGCTACAAACTGTGCTACAATAAACATCTTTGTGTGTTGGTGCTTGTAAGATAATAACTTGGAAGTGTTCAGAGGTTAAAAGCCACGTGACTTTGTATATGAATAAATGTGACTAGGTTGCCTTGCAAAATCATGCCCCTGCATATAATGCCATCCTCAGGGGAAGAGATGAGAGAGCTGGCATAGATGTTTAAAACTCTCCAACCATATCCAAGTACTGCCCAGGCTAACATCTTATTGTTGCTGTTCAGTCACTAAGTCATATCAGACTCATTGGGGCCCCATGGACTGTAGCACTCCAGGCTCCTCTGTCCTTCACTATATCCAGGAGTTTGCTCAAATTCATGTTGACTGAGTCAGTGATGCTATCTAACCATTTCATCCTCTGTTTGCCCCCTTCTCCTCCTGCCTTCAATCTTTTCCAGATCAGGGTCTTTTCCAATAAATCAGCTCTTTGCATCAGGTGGCCAGTGTATTGGAACTTTAGCTTCAGCATCAGTCTTTGCAATGAATATTCAGGAATCCTTCAGGATTGACTGGTTTGATCTCTTTGCAGTCCAAGGGACTCTCAAGAGTCTTCTCCAGCAACACAACTTGAAAGCATCAATTCTTCAGTGTTCAGCCTTCTGTCTGGCCCAACTCGCATCCGAACATGACTACTGGAAACACTATACACCCCACTCCAGTACTCTTGGCTGGCAAATCCCATGGATGGAGGAACCTGGTGGGCTGCAGTCCATGGGGGCGCTAAGAGTCTAACACGACTGAGCGACTTCACTTTCACTTTTCACTTTCATGTATTGGAGAAGAAAATGGCAACCCTCTCCGGTGTTCTTGCCTGGATAATCCCAGGGATAGGGGAGCCTGGTGGGCTGCCGTCTGTGAGGTCGCACAGAGTCGGACATGACTGAAGTGACTCAGCAGCATACAGCCTTTGTTAGCAAAGTGACATCTCCGCTTTATAATACATTATCTGGTTTGTCTTGTACCAACACTGTAATGATGTGTTTTATTCTTGGAATGCCACCTTCCTCACTGGAGGATGCTCACCTTACTCTATTCTCTGTAGTTTTCCTTCTTCTTTTTTCTTTAAATTTTATTTTTACTTTACAATACTGTAC
>SJYC01032085.1:0-22841 GCA_006408675.1 Madoqua kirkii | reverse complement strand
GGAGAGTTTTTTTTTTTTATCATAAATGGATGTTGAATTTTGTCAAAGGCCTCCTCTGCATCTATTGAGATAATCATATGACTTTTATTTTTCAGTTTGTTAATGTGGTGAGTTACATTGATTGATTTGCGGATATTGAAGAATCCTTGCATCCCTGGGTGTAATTTTCCTTCTTGATAGCAAGGGTTTGAGCCAGAGACCCAGTCAACATGCAAACATGCAAATGGGCCATTATTTCCCTGTCCAAGAAAGGGCCATGTCAGCTCATGTTCTGATTTATGATTCTCTGACTGCTGGTCATAGTTCTTGCTTTGCATTCCTACTTAACCTTGAATAAAATCACTTAACTTCTGACAGCTTCTGTCACTGCGTCAACTTAAGTAGCTGCAGGGGGGGTGGCGGTTAGTGGCAGAAGGTGGTGTCAGCCATATGTGACGTTTTAAGCATTTGCATATGTGAAGGGACATGGAGGTGGGCATAATACTAAATGGCTATTTTTTAGTTTTCAGGGAACCAATAAAAGTATGGCTAGAATAACATTGTGAACATTTTAGTTCTCTTACTGATGGTTTGATACAGCTAAAAGGGATGTGGCTTGAGCTGTGATGTAGGTTGTCACTCTTCTAATTAATTTTTATTGGAGTATAGTTGTTTTACAATGTCAGGCTAGTGTCTGCTGCAGAGCAAAGGGAATCAGTTATATGTGTACATATATCCTCTTTTTTGGGTTTCCTTCCTATTTAGGTCACCACAGAATATCAAGTAGAGTTCCCTGTGATATAACTTGTTACTTTTAAGAAAGAACTTTTGTGGAATAGAAAAATCCAAGCCTGTCCAAGGCTAAACACACTTACACTACCAGAATCAGGCCCAGTTGTGTCACACACTTAGATTATTGGAAATACCCTACTTCCACTCTCTTTTCCATATTGCCTTCTTCTGAAGTCAAATTTCGAGCCCCAGCTAAATAGAGTTTTGACACCACATTATCATAAGTGTTCTGGAAGTGCTATCAAATGAAGAGTAAATACTTCCTGTTCTTAAGCTTTTGACTAAACACTTTGTAAGAATTAGCTCACTCGCTTCTCAAAACACCCCAATGATAACAGAGACTAATTATTCCATTTTACAGAGAAGAAAATAGAGGCTTAGAGAAATGAAGTAGCTGGCCTGATCTGATATTTCAGGCAAGGGGTGGAACTAGGTATCAGTCTCAGGTGGGTCTGACACGCATGCAGGCTCCAAACCACATGGTTGGGTGGTGCCTTGACGTGGCCTTTCCTCAGCCCAGGCTCTGATAATACCACATCTTCTCTCCATAGCTGGACTTCACCCCATGTGCTGTTCTCAGCCTCTGAACCCAGTCCTAACAGTCTCAAACCAGGGCTCGGAAGTCAACATCAGTTCCTCCTGGTGGCCGGTCCAGCTCACCCTGAACCCAGGACTTTTCTCAGCACACGCTCTTTTCCATGCCCTTCGGCATCTGCCTGAGCTATATCTCAGTGATGTGCCAGGCACTTCTACACCATGCATCCCTCCTCCCAGCTTCTCCCAAACTCCCAGCTCTCCCTGCAGGACTGTGTGTCTGGACTGCAGCTGTTTAGTTGGTGAGAAACGTCTCCGTCAGAACTCTTCCACATCCTGGCAGACAGACATTCTGCTGTTCCCGCTGCCCCGTTACTCACTCTGGCTCCTCACTGGACTTTCCTTTGGTGCCTGCAGTTGGGTCTGCCCGCCCCAGCACCTGCTTCACTTCAGGACAGGAACTAGTTCTAATCCAGCCCTTCTTGGTCTGGCTAGTTTTGGTTTCCTTGAGTGGTCTGCATACATGCAAGCTCTGAGATATACAGTCATACTGAGCCCCATGTATTTCACGTTCCCCACTTCAGACGTCAGAGGCAAGAAAGACCACAGGTCTGTCCTGTCCAAAGAAAGTGCACCTCCAAAGAGTAGGGCGATTTAGAGAAGGATGACCAGCTTCCCCAGGCAGTACTAGTGGTAAAGAACCCACCTAGCAATGCAGGAGACGTAAGAGATGCAAGTTCGATCCTTGGGTCAGGAAGATCCCCTGGAAGTGGACACAGCAACCCACTCCAATATTCTTGCCTGGAGAAGCCCATGGACAAAGGAATCTGGTGGGCTATGTCCATAAGGTCACAAACAGTTGCACAAGAAGATGAATAATTTAAGGAAAGATGGCCAGGCAAGGGAAGATAAAATGAGTCCATTTCTGAGGCATTCTATAAGGGACATCATAAGAAGTTAATGTTTTCACGGATATCCTAATGGATATTCCCATGAATAGACCAAATGGATGTGGAGGAGAAAGGGAGGGGAGGAGGAAAGTCTGTCTGCCTTGGTGAGTCCCAAGAACATTTCAGACCACAGTTTCTCATCTCCAGATGCAGATTGTGAAAGTGGGTTGTCGAATCTAAAACGATGGTCAACACTGGAGATTTCCTGAAATTAACTTGGCATTAAATGTGAACACTATTGATATTATGTGTACAGTAGATAACTAATGAGAATCTACTGTGTAGCATAGGAAACTCTACTCAGTGCTCTGTGGGGACCTAAATGAGAAGGAAATCCAAAAAAGTGGGGATAAATGTATATGTATAGCTCACTTTGCTGTACAGTAGAAAGTGACCAAACATTGAAAAGCAACTAGCCAATAAAAATTAAATAAAATAAATAAAAGCAGAAAACCACAACCTGATGTTAAACGAGTTAGAAGTCCAGGAGTGACAGGCCCTATAAGAAATAAGCATCATAATTTTTTTTATTTTTTATTGAAGTTTAGTTGATTTATAATACTGAAACATCATTTTCTTAATTAGCACAGTTTCAGTTTGGACCTATATGGTACCTAAATGCCTCGTATGAGTATGCTTGCCATCATATGTTTTAGGCTCTTCCTTTAAACTTACTTGAATTTTTCTTTGAACAACAAAATGGGAAAGCATTTTAAGAACAATTTCTTTGGTCCTCATCTTAGTCTATTCATGTGTCTGTTTTAAACATTTAAAGGAGAAAGTATCTGGGGAATATTAAATGGTATCTGGTGGGATAGTTCCCCCCTGATGGGCGAGTAGATGGAATTGGGGGATTTGAAGCAACCCTAAGAATATAATACCATGCTACTGAGCTACAAAAATCCTGCCTGTTTGTAAATTTGTGTTTCCATGGCAACACAAGTGTGTAGTTAAATAATCCTCACTCGTCTATGACTGAATTCCAGCAACTCGTCCTAAACCTTCATCCTATTCTAATCCACAGCTGTTGCCATGGAAATGATCAGATAAGATTCAGTCCTAGAGGCAGATGGGCTCATGGTAGAAGCTAAGTCCTGGCCTACATATATAGCCCCCTGAAATATTAGGTTTTGTTTTGATTTGTTTTCCCCAATTCTTTGAATCCCAGAAAGCAGCTGCCTCTAACGAGAGGCTAATGCAGTACAATGTCACAAAAGTCGTTCATAGGGTCTGGGCATCTGGAACAAATAGGAAAAAGCTGATTCCAAAATACTGCTGAGGAATGGAGAAACTGGAAACGCTTTCCTTTGACTCATTTTTGGAAACTTGTTCTGAAAGAGCATCACCCTAGGGGTTTTCTCGCGGGAGTCTGCATCACAGAAATGATTTTCTCGGTCTGTGTCCTTACCCCAGGAGAGTAGGTCACCCCAGGCCACTCCCTGGGCTTTGCCAGTGTGGGAGGGGCTGCTTCACTCTTCTGTTCACGAGGGGTTTCAGTTTTCATGGTTGATGGCAGTCTATAACACATCTCCGGGGTTCACTCTGGTTGTGTCAGCAACAACCTAAAAATGTTGTGGTGCCTCCAACAACATCCTTGTATCACGTGCGCTCTCACAAACAGATTCTTTGGGGAGATTTGAATTTAAATAATTGTTCCTAGGTAATGTCCCAATGAAGTTATGTTTTGTTAAAAATAGAAAGAAGTAGCACCTTGTCTCTTTGGATTCGAAAAGTGTGATTTTATAGGTTGTGGCATCTTTGCCACATACTTCACTTGGGGTGGGGGCTGAAGCCAGCCCCCCAGAGCAAGTGTGCCTTTCATTAAGGCAGATCCCCTGTCATGTGTGAGCCCTGATATATCATGAGAACAGGACAAAGCTCACAGTAAGATTTTCTGAATCCTAGAAGTGGGAGGATTCATGCAGCCGTACATACACAGCCTACATAGGTATGCAGCCTACCATTCACACAGCATCTCGGACAATTCCATTACGGGGAGCAGTTTTCAGATGCAGAAGTTGAGACCGAGGTTTTCAATGCCTCACAGCTTAGGGGCCTTTCCCACTCTGCCACTGGTTTAACAAAGGGCCCAAGAGTCCCGGCTAGCTTTCCTTTCAGTCTCCTTATCCCAGGCAGCTCCAGCTGAATTCCTATATAGCAAGTCCCTTCATACAAACGAGTGCTGTTTCAAGAGTGTATTTGTAAGTCCAATTTGTTCATAAGTCCAACAATGTTAGCCAGGGTATCCAACTAACACAACTGGCTGTGTAACACTGTACTGTAATAGGTTTCTAACACATTTCACACAAATAATACATGACAAACAAACACAAAAGACAAAGAAAACATCTTTAATCTTACACTACAGGACCTTGAGAAGTACAGTCATCACCACAACAGCTGGCACACAGGGGCTGGCATCGAGTGAACAGCAAGAAGAGTTACTGATGGAGGAGGGAGAGGAAGTGAGATGGTGGAGCTGAAGGATTGTTGCAATAAGAGAAGGAGGGCAGGCTGTGGTTCTGCTCACGCCTGACATTAATGAAACACACATTCACATTTGTGAAAGTTCCCAGCCTGAGCACTGGCATGTATGGGACTTCCTGTCCTGTAGTTTTTATTGTCTATTCCCTCTCAGAAGTTTTACCTGTACTTGCTATGCATCATTTCATGAGTTTTCAGTTACATATAATTTGTTCACCAAACACTTGTTGAATTAGTATATGTGTTACAGGATTGGAGACAGGGCAGAGGGTTTGGAATAAGAAGCCACCGTTCATCTTGTTCTATGACACCTTTCATCATAGTCACAGAGCAAGAGAGTGACAGCTTTTAGAACCTGCTTAGCGCTTTCTGGGCAAGTTGTATATTTTAGGAGGTAAAGGCGATGCTTTTCAGTGACATGAAATAGAATTTCGCTCTTGCTCTTCTTCTCTCAGCTTCCATAATTGTAAGGATGTTGAAGAGAGACAAGAGCTGAATCATTTCTTACATGAAAAATAAAGTGAAAAATTTGAACTGAAAGCTTGCCATGAAGGTAGGATTTCTGTGATTCTCACCAGCACTACAAAGTTGCATTCTATTTTACTGAGCAACAGTGTAGCTAGGTAGCCTACCATTCATGCCTAAACACAGCAAAAAGGACTTCCCTGGTGGCCCAGAGGCAAAGACTCTACACCCCCAATGCAGGCAGCCAGGATCCGATCCTTGGTCGGAGAACTAGAACTCACCTGCCGCAACTAAGAGTTCACAAGCTGGAATGAAATATCCTGAGTGCCACATTTAAGACCCAGCACAGCCAAATAAATAAATATCTAAAAAATAAAATAAACAGTGTGCGTGCTCAGTCCCTAAGTCATATCTGACTCTGTGACTCCATGGACTGTAGCCCGCCAGACTCCTCTCTCTGTGAGGATTCTTCCTCCAGGCAAGAATACTGGAGAAGGATGCCAGGCCCTCCCCTCCAGGGGATCTTCCTGACCTAGGGATTGCACCCATGTCTCCTGGGTCTCCTGTACTGGCAGGTGAATTCTTTACTACTGAGCTGCCTAGGAAGCTCCTAAAAATAAACAGAGTGTGAGCCAATGCAGACAGCTTTCTGGTGCCCAGTATGCCCATGTCTTAGTTGTGTTAATGCAAACATTGGGGACACCCTGTCTTTCTAAAGCTGAAGTCTATCTAATTTCACAGACTACTCTTCATGTGCAGAAATATGCACTTATTACTATGATGGGGAATCATGTCACTTCCACATCTGTAAGAAGTTCTAATGGGAAGTTCGCAGTTAACTGGAGGAAAATGGTTCCATATGTGGCTGTGCCAAGTGTCCCTCTTCAAGTTCTCCCTCTCCAGACCAGATCAGGTTCCAAATCCCCACTAATGCACCCCTGAGTATCTCTCAGTTTCACCCTCTCCCAAGCCACCATCAAATCTAAGACAGTTATAGTGGTCTTGGTTCATCTCCCAGATTCCCTCTTGACCCATTTAGTGTAAGGCCAAGCAATGTTGTTGTTTTAAATACACCTAAATCTGATCTGGTCTCTGTCTTGTTTAAAACCTTTCGATGACTCATCTCAGCCTTAGACTAAAATCCAAAACGCTCGCAAGGCTCTGCATGGAGTGTCATGGAGTTTCACAGCCCTGGGCAGTGCTGGGGGCTGTAGGGTCTTGCTTTCTGGCACCTTTCTCATTTTTAGAAAGAGCTGTTTGTCCTCAGCTGAGGTTTAGCCATGGCTGACAAGGAAGATCCCAGAGTTTCAAGCACTAACTGAGACTTTACCTCAAGCCACAAAGAGCTATAACTGAGGTTGGTTGCAGAAACGACGCATCTGAGACACAAGCCTGCTATCTGATCTCTTTCGAGAATCCAGGTGCTCCCCAAATCAGGTGCAAGCTACACGTCTAAGAGGCAATGCGTGCAGCAGGGGCAGGCTCTCCATCATTGTCCAGCAATTCCACCCTCTGGGCAGAGGGCAGTTATTTATAAATACCGTGTTCCTAATAAACTCTCAGTGCGGCCACGGCCCTGTAGTCACACAGTACACCATCTTTCCAGGGTCCCAGTGCCTGCCTCCTCTCCCTTTACCTGGGCCCTTTGACTTCCGGTTGCAGTGCTCAGGGTTTGTGGCAGTGGGAGCACCTCTTTCCACACAAAGGATAAGAAGGTCAAGTAGGTGTGACCTTGTCACCTGCCTCTGCATCCTTTTGACTTATCCCCTAACTAGACCAGAAGCAATTAGATGGGCAGATCCTTCCTTCTTAAGCTTATTACAGAATTGCTCAGAGTTCCTGCATCTTCCCAAAGAAACTGTAAAACCCTCATCACATCACTGAAACTCCTTTCCCGTTGGGACCAGCCTGCTCCTGAAATCACATTTAAAAAAAAAGAAGAAGCTTGGCGGTGCCACATTAGGGTCTGGATAGAATCCAGAATCACAGAGGCACTTAAAAACAGGACAAACTTTCTGGGAATAAAGTTAGCTAAGCCATTTTTGTTCTTTTATCTCACTGTGTGAACTCACTTGTCCCTCAGGAGGAGGATCTGGGAGCTTCTTCATGCTCACATATCTTCACTGGAAATTGAAGAGGGGTCCGGGTTAAAATGATTTCTTTCACCCTCACCACTAACTCCCAGTTCTGACTAGTTCTTCATTCAAACATGCAGTGAGCACCTGCTGTATGCCATCCTGGCTTCTGGAAGCCTGGAGATGAAAGACACTGTTGATGCCTCAAGGCTGTCCCAGTTCAGGAAAAGATACAGAGAAGGGTGCCTCCAGAGTTTTACAAATAGAAGGACCACCCTCCCTGAAGGAGCTTACTGCCTAGATCAGGGCTGCTAATACTCAGCCACTGGTCACTTGTGGACACTGAGCCCTTGAAATGTAACTGAGGGGCTGCATTTGTAATTTCCTTCTATTCCAATTAACTTCAAAACCAGTTCTTCCTCCTCTGAACATACACACATGCGCTCAGTCATGTCTCACTCTCTGTGACTCCATGGGCTGTAGCCCACCAGACTCCTCTGTCCATGGGATTTCCCAGGCAAGAACACTGGAGCGGGTTGCCGTTTCTTTCTCCAATACTTGATTTTATTTCTAGAAAACTGTAAGTATGCTTGAAACAACTCGGGAAGGTGAGTCTCCTTTTTGAACTCTGTGTCCTTAGTCACTTAGTCATGTTTGACTCTTTGCCACTCCATGGACTATAGCCCGCCAGGGCTCTTTACCCATGGGGATTCTGCAGGCAAGAATACTGGAGTGGGTTGCCATGCCCTCCTTCAGGGGATCTTCCCAGCCCAGGAATAGAACCCAGATCTCTTGCATTGCAGGCAGATTATTTACCAGCTGAGCCACCAGGGAAGCCCTTTTGAACTCTAAATGTTATGAAATATAAGCATGGATCAAGTATTTCTGATGAAAATTTAACATCCAACTTGAGATGTGCTTTAAGTGTAAAAGATACACTGAGTTCCTAAGACTTAGTATGAAAGGAAGAATGTAAAATGAATAATATATATGTTTCTTAAATGATAATGCCTTGGCTATGCTGGATTAAATAAAATATATTATTAAAATTAATCACCTAAGATTTATAGTTTTCCTTTCTAAAATGTGGCTACTAGAAAATTGAAAGTGACATCTGTGGCATAGATAATACTGGATAGTGGTGCTCTAGAAGAAGAAATAGTCAAGGAGACAGAAAATTAAAACTTAATGGGTTAAGTCTGAGTTAGAGAAGTAAGGGACAAATAGGTGGGGTATTCTGGGGGATAGGATGGGTAGGAGTTCATAGCCTAAGAAAGTAGAGAAGAGAAAAAAGAGAGTCCCAGCTAGAGAGATGCCTTGACATGGGCAAAGACACGGAAGTATAGATAAATTGAAGGAGCTTGTACACCAAATTGAGGGACATAAGCGTTAATCTAAAGATGATGAGGGGCCATTGAAATACGTTAAGGAAAGAAATGGCATCTTCAGAGCTGCATTCTAAAGCGATCTCCCTAACGGCCATGTGAAAAATGGATGGCCCTGTAGACTCCCCTCCATCTAAAGAGAGCAAGGCTGAAATCGGGGGCTCCTGCTAGAAGGCACGTTGAGGGAAGAGCAGGGACCACACAGTGGCTGCTATGCTGTAAGGATGATGAAGTCATTTAGAGATGAAAAAGGAATTTGATATTGTTGTTCGTGTTACTTCCTTTTCTGAAAAAGATCTAGTCCTTCTTAGAAAGTGCTGACCAAACTTGTGAAAACAAACACACATATTTAAGAAGGCAAGATACAATTGGAGAGCCTGAAAATCCGAGCTTCTGACAAACCAAATCAATTAATTTACACCCTCAGGCATGAAAAATGCAATTACGAAAAGAAGAAAAAAAACTGGCCATGTTGTGAAGACAGATTTTCCAGGATTATGTCCAACCTTGATGCTACTCGGATCCTATTGATCTGACTGCTCCATGTGGAGGGGCCTGCCTTTCCTGTTTTAGGCCATGGAACTCTCCAGGCAAATGCTTTTGAATACAAATATTTCAGCTCTTCCTTGGAACTCTCATTAGTTTCTGACTTCATTATTAGTTCAAACCTCAATTTATTATTCATTTACTTTTACTTCCCTTCCAGGAGGTCAGAGGGTATTTTTCAAGAAGGAAATGTAAATTGCTGTATTTCTGTTTTTCCATTAAATGCCAACCACTTGAAAATTATGTGTTATTCTATATCTCCCAAGAAAGATTGAATGAATCGGAATTAAAGATGTGTAAAATGCCTCAGGCCTCTTAGAAGAATAATGTTCTAGAAGCATAACATAGAAATACAGATTTATAAGTACCACAGAAAATTGCCCTGGGTTTAATCAACACAAATGGTCACCAGTTATCAGGCAGTTCTTCTTGGACAGGTTGGGGGCAGAAGTCAGACGGCCTGGTCTCCATCTTGCTGGGTGTCTGGCCTCGGTACCAAATGGGCCATCCACTTAATGGCCCTGGGCTTGCATTTCCTGGTGTGTGAAATTAAAATAATAATATCTGCCCTCTGTATTCCAGGGGGCTAGTGGTAAAATCAAATAAAATATCAGATAAATAAAAACCAATTGGAAAGCAGGCACTTTTCATTGCACATCACCAGAACCGGCACATGTTTGCAGACAGTAATTAAGATTAAGATTAAGATTATTTCTCCAGCTTTAGCATATACCTCGGCATATGGCCCATTATAGGTTCTCAATAAATATTGTTGAATGGAACCATTCTTTCTCAGGGAGTTCTTTTTCTGACAGAGTTTTGAGAGATCCCCCTCCATATACTTCTTCTTTTCTGAATTATTTTCTTAAATTTGTTTTTATTTTCTTGCTATTTTTAGATTTTTATTGTAGTATAATTGCTTTACAATGCTTTGCATTAGTCTCTGCTGTACAACAAAGTGAATCAGCTATCTGCATACACACCCCCCGTCCCTCTTAAACTTCTCTCCCACCCTCTCCATCCCACCCATCTAACTCATCACAGAGCACCAGGTTAAGCTCCTTGTGATATCTAGCAGGTTCCACTAGCTATCTATTTTACATGAAAGCTTCTGCACAAAGAAGAAAACCACAAGCAAGGTGAAAAGACAGCTCTCAGAGTGGGAGAAAATATTTGCAGACAAAGCAAATGACAAGGGATTAATCTCCAAAATATGCAAACGGCTCCTGCAACTCAATATTAAAACAACAAACAACCCAATCAAAAAAAAAAAAAAAAAGAGCACAAGACCTAAGCAGATATTTCTCCAAAAAAGATATATATCTAGCCAAGAAGCACATGAAAAGATGTACAACATCCACCTCACTAATTATGAGAGCATTGCAAATCAAAACTACAACGAGGTATCACCTCACACCAGTCAGAATCAGTTCAGTTCAACCACTCAGTCATGTCCAACTCTTTGTGACCCTGTGGACTGCAGCACACCAGGCCTCCTTGTTCATCACCAACTCTCGGAGTTCACTCAAACTCATGTCCACTGAGTTGGTGATGCCATCCAATCATCTCATCCTCTGTTGTCCCCTTCTCCTCCTGCCTTCAATCTTTCCCAGCATCAAAGTTTTTTCAAAGGAGTCAGTTCTTTGCATCAGGTGGCCAAAGTATTGGAGTTTCAGCTTCAGCATCAATCCTTCCAATGAATATTTAGGACTGATCTCCTTTAGGATGGACTGGTTGGATCTCCTTCCAGTCCAAGGGACTCTCAAGAGTCTTCTCCAGCACCACAGTTCAAAAGCATCAATTCTTTGGTGCTCAACTTCCTTTAGAGTACAATTCTCACATCCATACATGACTACTAGAAAAATCATAGCTTTGACTAGATGGACCTTTGTTGGCAAAGTAATCTCTCAAGTTTTAATATGCTGTCTAGATTGGTCATAACTTTTCTTCCAAGGAGCAAGCGTCTTTTCAATTTCATGGCTGCAGTCACCATCTGCAGTGATTCTGGAGCCCTAAAAAATAAAGTCTGTCACTGTTTCCACTGTATCCCCATCTATTTGCCAAGAAGTGATGAGATCAGTCAGAATGGCCACCATCAAAAAAATCTACAAACAATAAATGCTGGAGAGGGTGTGGAGACAAGGGAACACTCTTGCACTGTTGGTGGGAATGTAAATCGACACAGCTCCTGTGAAGAACGGTATGGCTGTTCCTTTCATGAATTCTTAAAGCCATCTTCCTTCATCTCCAATTTGTGCACCTTAGTCTTTGATTTTTCAAAGCTGGCTTTCTGTGCTAATTCCTCTCCCAGCCCCTCTCTTAAACCTCGCTTCTGGCTGAAGGCTGCCTCCAATTTGGCCTCAGTTAGGGCTTTCTCTGGTCATCTGAGCTTCATTTCCTGCTCCTTCCCGTCTAAGTTCTAGGAAATCTGTGTTCTCTCCCTTCTTTGGGTGTTGCTGCTTAGTCACTAAACCATTGTCTGACTCTTTTGTGACCCCATGGACTGTAGCCTGCCAGTTTACAGAGGGCTGTAGGCTCCTCTGTCCATAGGATTCTCCAGACAAGAATTCCAGAATGGGTTGCCATTTCCTTTTCCAGGACCTCTTTCCCAACCAAGGGATCAAACCCGCGCCTCCTGCACTGCAGGCAGATTAGTTACCATTGAGCCACCTGGGAAGCCTCTTTTTTTTTTTTTCCCCCCCAGACTCACAAATGGCTTTGAAAATGTCAGTTCTCACTTAAACTCATCTGCTGCTTTTTCCGGATTCTTCTTTTTCCTTTTCCCCCCTATATCATCAAATCCTTTGCTTCATTGTCAGTGAAACTCTTTCTTTTTTTACACAGTTCAACTTAACACTGTAATCTTTCTCATCACATGGTTTCCTTTTTGGGTAAACCCATTATTTTGACACTGTTTATAGCCTCCTTCCTTTCGTTACTTTCAGTAGACAGCGCTTATTTAATACTAGGCTTCATGTTGATTGTTTCCTTCAAGGTTAGAACCACTACTGATGCTATAATATTTTAAGATTATACAGCATCTGGTCTCCAGGAACTTCTAGAAGTACCATGCATTTTGGAAAGAGTGAAAGAGTAGGGCAGACCACCATTTCTAAAGCACAATTTGGGCTTACTGGAAACTTGAATGGCATCACAATCTATACCCTGAAGTGTTAATTAGCCCCTTGCCTCACCAGATGGATTGCGTTTCCAGACTGCAGGAGTACATGTTCTTTCATGTGTTTGTTCTGGCTATTCACTACTTTGCTTAGAGTTATCCCATTGTTCCAATACTTTGGCCATCTGCTGTGAAGAGCTGAGTCATTGGAAAAGACTCTAATGCTGGAAAAGATTGAAGGCAGGAAGAGAAAGGGGCAACAGAGGATGAGATGGTTGGATGGCATCACCGACTCAATGGACTTGAGTTTGAGCAAAACTCCAGAAGACAGTGAAGGACAGGGGAGCCCGGCATGCTGCAGTTTGTGGGGTCACAAAGATTTGGACATGACTTAGGGACTGAACAAATTTTTTAAAAATCCCATTGTTCTAGGCCAGCCTAAGGACAAAAAGAGATGATGGAGAACCTAGTTACAATAGTAATAACTATAATAACATTACTAGATACTTCACCAGACAAGTCAGATATTCTTCTAAATACTTTATACATGTTAGCTCATTTTATCCTCCAACAATTCTATGAAGCAAGCACAGTAAGTATCCCAGTATTATAGAGAGTTGAAACATTGTGTTTAAATAACTTGCCCAAGTGGCACCACTAGTAAGAGATGGCACATAAAAAGGGAACATAAGTCAAATTTAATTCACAGTTGTGTCTGCAGGACGTTGGTCTGCTCATACCAATGGGTTTACATTATCTCATAGCATGTGTTGGGGAAGGTGGTCCCTGGCAATGTGGTGATTATGTGCAATGGAGGGTAGCTGTAAGGGTCAGAGGAAAATGAATCTGTGAACAAAAGCTGCAAAGTGAAAGAGAGAAAACTTGTTTTGTGATCAGTTGTAAGAAGATCAAAGTTTCGGATTTCCTATCAGAAAGTACACACCATCACAGTGAGGGAGTAGTAATTTCTGAAGAAAGTGCTACAATAACATAGCACTGGAGGTGCTATAAAAGTGCTACGGCTCCTAAATCTGTGGAGTGCACAGGTCAAATGGTAGCTGCCAGTTCACACTGATGACCAAAAGGAATCACTAGTATGGATCTACAGTCCACAGTGCTTGGACCTGATATTGACCTCATAGCAATTTCACTACCTGAAATTTCTTTTTGTTTCCATGGGTCACTTTGGAGTGGTAAGCAGGAAATAGAGGGGGAAAGGAACTGATTGACACAATGGAATGTATAAGTCATGCATATTAAATCATCCTAAATATTCTTCAGAAGCCATGGATTGAGTAAGGCTTTCTACAAGGAAACTCACGACCATTACTCAAACATTTCTATACCTCTTAATGGTGGTTTCCCTTCCACGATCATAATGACAACCATTTCTGAAGATTTTCCCAGTCTCGTCCTAACTGGGAACTCCAGAAGACAGTGAAGGACAGGGGAGCCCGGCATGCTGCAGTTTGTGGGGTCACAAAGATTTGGACATGACTTAGGGACTGAACAAATTTTTTAAAAATCCCATTGTTCTAGGCCAGCCTAAGGACAAAAAGAGATGATGGAGAACCTAGTTACAATAGTAATAACTATAATAACATTACTAGATACTTCACCAGACAAGTCAGATATTCTTCTAAATACTTTATACATGTTAGCTCATTTTATCCTCCAACAATTCTATGAAGCAAGCACAGTAAGTATCCCAGTATTATAGAGAGTTGAAACATTGTGTTTAAATAACTTGCCCAAGTGGCACCACTAGTAAGAGATGGCACATAAAAAGGGAACATAAGTCAAATTTAATTCACAGTTGTGTCTGCAGGACGTTGGTCTGCTCATACCAATGGGTTTACATTATCTCATAGCATGTGTTGGGGAAGGTGGTCCCTGGCAATGTGGTGATTATGTGCAATGGAGGGTAGCTGTAAGGGTCAGAGGAAAATGAATCTGTGAACAAAAGCTGCAAAGTGAAAGAGAGAAAACTTGTTTTGTGATCAGTTGTAAGAAGATCAAAGTTTCGGATTTCCTATCAGAAAGTACACACCATCACAGTGAGGGAGTAGTAATTTCTGAAGAAAGTGCTACAATAACATAGCACTGGAGGTGCTATAAAAGTGCTACGGCTCCTAAATCTGTGGAGTGCACAGGTCAAATGGTAGCTGCCAGTTCACACTGATGACCAAAAGGAATCACTAGTATGGATCTACAGTCCACAGTGCTTGGACCTGATATTGACCTCATAGCAATTTCACTACCTGAAATTTCTTTTTGTTTCCATGGGTCACTTTGGAGTGGTAAGCAGGAAATAGAGGGGGAAAGGAACTGATTGACACAATGGAATGTATAAGTCATGCATATTAAATCATCCTAAATATTCTTCAAAGCCATGGATTGAGTAAGGCTTTCTACAAGGAAACTCACGACCATTACTCAAACATTTCTATACCTCTTAATGGTGGTTTCCCTTCCACGATCATAATGACAACCATTTCTGAAGATTTTCCCAGTCTCGTCCTAACTGGGACAGTCCCATTCATACTTTATGTTCCTGCTCACCAAACTCCGCTTAGGAAAACCTTTCTTTACTTCCCACGAGCTGTAGGAGATGCTCCTTTCTCTGCACCCCACAGCATTCTGTGCTTCCTGTGGCAGCAGTCAGCTTACTGTCTTATAATCCTTCATTTATAAACAGCATTCCTGTCAGTAGACTGTGCTTCCTGGACAGCAAGCCTATTGTACAGAATCTATATGATAGACCTTTAATAACTCAGAGCGAGGTTACCATGCTGCACATAGTCAAAAAAATAGAGGATAGATGAATGGAAGCATGAATAAACAAGTACATAAACAGGTCAACCTTCACCCTACCTTTCAACTATTTTAAACGCCCTATTCAAACCACAGGCATGCCAGGGTTTGATTAGAAAGGGACAATCACAAATGAATGAACTAGAATAAAAGATATATGTAAGAACTGGCTCTTACAGAATTGCAAAAGCTGGTTAAGCAGTCTGCGTAAAGCCATTGCTTCTTCATCTGAGGAGAAGGCTGGAGCCAGCAGTGCAGGTAATTGGGAGGGAAAGTAGACGTGGGGTGGGTGAAACCAGGACCAACTGGGGGACCCATGAGAACAGATTGGAATGCACGTCTGCCTCCAACCTCAATAATCTGTGATACTGTGGTGCCTTTCTACCATGGAGTTGTATGCATACCTTGGCCAAGATTCAGAGCAGCTGACACAGGAGATCCAGCTCAAGCTGAAGGACAGGACTGATGCTCCAGGCCAACAAGGCAAGATGACAGATCATGGGCTACACTCATGCCTGATGATCTTACAGATGTGGCACTAAAGTCTCTCATGGCCAACCCTCACCAGCAACCATGGAATAAGGACAGGATTCTGGGGAGGCAGTTCCAGCTTAGCCCAGTCTACACTGGACGAATCCACCACAGTAGGCATACTATCATAGCCTACCCAAAGTGAGACCCAAGCACTGTTTTGCAATTTGAGTTTCCTACTTAGGCAGGGCCCATGCGAATGAGAAGGAAAGAATTAGAAGAGCCAGAGAATGCAATCGCCAGGCAGCTACGGTGGATTGTATTATGGGCTCCAGCTTCTCAACCCTCTTTGCATCTACACGTTTGCATGCCTCATGGGGGACCGATTGTACTTTCCTGAGCCTTGACTTTTGGTATGGCAACGAAACTGACTTTGGCCAATAACATAGGGGTGGAAAAGTTAATGAAGTAGGTCTGTCTTAAGAGGCTACACCTGCTTCCACTTTCCCTCTTTCTGTTTTCTGTCTCTGTGAGAAGATCCTAAGGAGTGAATCAGAAAGCATGGAATAGGGCCATCCTCCACTGCAGATACACGAGTAATGACCGCTCGGTTTTAAGCTCTGTGTTTGGAGTTGTTTGTTACACCACAATAGTTCATCAATACAACTCAAAGCAGAAAGAAGGAGGGTCCCATAGAAAGCCTCTCTCTGAGAGCTGTAGCTTAGCACTTGTGTACCACTATCAGCCGCAGTTCTCCACTGAGCAGTCCTTGTGCTTTGGTGCAGCCTGGCCATTGCTTTGTGCAATGAGCCCTGCGGGGTCGGGAGTGCGCAGTGTGCGGGAAAGATTAACTCTGATGTGGGCCACCTCTGGCCAGTTGTGGCGCAAGAGAGATGCACACTGATCAGTAGCCAGAGCCTGCAAATTAGGTGAAGCTGAAACAAGCTGTGCACAGAGGAAGTTAGGGCTTGGTCACACTTGCAATTTTTCTAAGGGAATTTTATTTTATTATTTTTAAAAATATATTTATTTTTAATTGGGGAATAATTGCTTTACAATGTTGTGTTGGTTTCTGCCATACAACAATGTGAATCAGCCATAGGAATAGATGTGTCCTTCTTGAACCTCCCTCCCACCTCCCACCCTATCCCACCCTTCTAGGTTGTCACAGAGCACCAGGCTGAGCTCGCGGCACCATGCAGAGACGTCCCACTAGCTATCTAACTCACGCATAGTAATGTACGTGCTTCCAGCTACTCTCTCAATTTGTCCACCCTCTCCTTCTCCCACTGTGTCCATAAGTCTGCTTTCTATTTCTGAGTCTCTCTTCCTGCCCTGAAAATAGGTTCATCAGTGCTATTTTTCTGGATTCCATATATATGCATTAATATATAATATTTGTTTTTCTTACTTCATTCTGAATAGCGGGCTCATCCACTTCACTAGAAGTGACTCAAAGCCACTAAGATGTGTATAAGAGACAGGTATTAAACAACAGAAATATTAATATTTAGTAAATTTGAAAGTTATAATGTAGTTTTTCATAATTGCTGTGAATATTATCACTAAAAGTATTTTTCATCTTCATCCTCTTTGTTATAATTCATTATGTTTCCATTACTTAGTGTTAAACCTATGATTTTGAGAATATAATTAGGTTAAGGTGATTCTTTCTCCTTCCCTTTGATATTTTTATTAATACCAAGTAAAATATAAAAGCATGTACATGGGTGCTTTTGCATGGTGAAGATATGGGAGTGAGTTATCAAGCAAAAAAGACTTGATGGTCCTTGATCCCATGATATTCAGTTTATTTTGTGGCCTCATAACAGACCACCACAATATTAAAGAACAAAACAATGATTCCTTTTAGGCTAATGAAATTTGTGGAACTCAATTTCAAACAGAGAACAAAGAAAATGGCTTGTTTTTCCATTATGATTTCTGGGTCCTTAGCTGGGAAGACTTGACTTGACTCAAATGGCTGCAGAATAAAATCCAATGGAAGATCCCTCCCTCATCTATTTGCCACTTGCTGCTGCTGCTGCTAAGTCACTTCAGTCATGTCCAGCTCTGTGCAACCACATTACAATGATTCCTTTTAGGCTAATGAAATTTGTGGAACTCAATTTCAAACAGAGAACAAAGAAAATGGCTTGTTTTTCCATTATGATTTCTGGGTCCTTAGCTGGGAAGACTTGACTTGACTCAAATGGCTGCAGAATAAAATCCAATGGAAGATCCCTCCCTCATCTATTTGCCACTTGCTGCTGCTGCTGCTAAGTCACTTCAGTCATGTCCAGCTCTGTGCAACCACATAGATGGCAGCCCACTAGGCTCCCCTGTCCCTGGGATTCTCCAAGCAAGAACACTGGAGTGGGTTGCCATTTCCTTCTCCAATGCATGAAAGTGAAAAGTGAAAGTGAAGTCGCTCAGTCGTGTCTGACTCTTAGTGACTCCATGGACTGCACCCTACCAGGCTCCTCCATCCATGGGATTTTCCAGGCAAGAGTACTGGAGTGGGGTGCTGTTGCCTTCTCCGATTTGCCACTTAGGCTGGTATAATATGGTATGACTCCATTTTTGATGTTTGACTACTAGCTTTCAGGCTTGCACATCTGCCTTATTTTTGTCCAACAGAAAAGTTCATAAGAAAGCATACCTGTGCCCTTCTTTTGGCACTGTCAGGAAGTTCCTTCTAAACCTGGCCTATGTGTTGGAATCATCTCACCTTGACCTCAAAACCAATCACAAGAAAAATCACAGCCATGCATTCCTTCTTTTTCCTGGGTGCCTGCCTGTTCTCTCCAGAAGCCTGATTGTATTAGTAATACATATTTTCATGCACTCATGGTGTGTCTGTGTGTGTGTGGAGTGTCAGCAGTCTCATTATCCAAACTAATATTTTAAGAGAAAAGAACAGTTAACTCCAGGACCCAACCAAAGGACAGCTATAGTGATTCAAAATCCACTTGGCTGGGACTTCCTTGGAAGTCCAGTCACTAAGAATCTGCCTGCCAATGCCTGGGATTCTGGTTCAGTCCTTGGTCTGGGAATATTCCATATCCCATGGGGCAATTAAGCCCATTCACCCCAGCTACTGAGGACATGCACTCCAGTGCCCATGCTTCATAACAAGTGAAACCACCACAGTGAAAAGGCTGCCCACTGCAGGTGGAGAGTAGATCTCACCCTTGGCAACTAGAGAAAGCTTGTTCAAGTAACAAAGACCCAGTGTAGCCAAAGTAGATAAGTAAATGATTTAAAATCTACTTGGCTGGCAATTCTCTAACACGAAGACTATGCCCATCCTCTGTCTTCAAAGCATGGAATCTCAGGTTGTGCAACTTCTTTCAAAATAACATTGGGATTGGAGAACAAAGGTACCTGAGAACGAGGTAGAAAATACATTACTTTTTGTTAGCTAGCCTCAAAACTAGTGTCATTTCTGGTGCATGGTGTAGGTTGAAGTAGTCACAAACCTTCCCAGGTTCAAGTGGAAGGGATAAAAATCCTGTTTTTCAATGGAAAGGTTGTTTTAAGAAAGTGCTGTTATGTTTTAAAACCCTCATTCATGAAAAATTATATTTGTCCATATTCCATCCACTGTGCTCACAGAGCAGGGAAAACCTTCCATCTAGCTACCTCAATTCTCAGGCAATCCCCAGAACATTCCCATTACTGGAGTTATTTATTTCAAAAACTTAATCTTGCATATGTTGACCATATTGTATGCCTAACCAACTTTATCTTGGGCAAACCTTGGGAGATGGTGAGAGACAGAGAGGCCTGGCATGGTGCAATCTATAGCGTTGAGAAGAGTCAGACATGGCTGTCCACTGAACAAAAACAAAAAAGCCAACTTTGTAACTTTAGAAAGTCAGCTTTCTCTGATAGAGTCTCAAATACTTTACCCTCTAAAATAATTAGTATTATATCTTTCACTTACTTTACAGGCTTGTGCAATAATGCAGTAATGTGAGTAAAAGTAAATTAAAATTGTAGAGTACTGTATAGTTCAAGCTTTACTAAGTTACTGGGCATTTGGGGGAAATTGTGACAATGAATAATATGATTGAATTGTATTTATCATCACAGTAAATATGTTAACAAGATGTGATATTTTCACTGTAACAGTATAAAATTTTTAGAAGACTAACATAATAACTGCATTATAGAAAGGAATCTGATAAGTACTCAGCATTTGATTATTTTAACAAGTTCTGAATGATAATAAGAAACTCTAGAATTATGTAATGTATAGTAATTTGAAACTAAATAATTTTCTTAAAAGTTCATGGAATTGCTATTTAAGGATGCATGAGAATATATATACATTTCCAAGAAATTGTCACAACCCAGGGATCTTCCCCAAAGAGGATCTTCCCTGCTCCTCCAGGGGACCCAGGAGGAGGGAAACCAAGGACTGAACCCAGAACTCCCTCATTGCAGGCAGATTCTTTACCATCTGAGCCACCAGGGAAGCCCCTTAAAACTAAATATATTCTTAAAATATCACTAAATTGCTATTTGAGGACACATGAGAATATATGTTTATATTCATAGGTTTTAGGCAGATCAACAATAGAACAATTGTATTCCAGTATTTTTAAATCATACATTATTTCTTTGTATGACAAGTTAGATTGAAAACAAAATTAAGAGAATTCATTGCCCTCAACTTCAGAGTATGTCATATGTAATCAGTAGCATATACAAAATCAAGTATTTTACTTATAGAATTTATAGACTAAAATATAACTATAGTATGCTCTTTAAGATTGGATAACTTCTGGCATACTTATACAGATATATATCCTAATTTATATTTCTCATTTAATGTTTAATTTCTCACTAGGGTCAAACTTAATCACTCAAGAGGCAAAGTCAGGTAAAAGCTATTACACTTCTAAGCATAGTTATAACTTCAAATTTTACTCATACAATTTTTACAGCTAATATCTTGATAAGTAAAAATAAAATCTCCAGAATTTAAATAAAAGTAATCATCATAATGTGATAATAGTACAGAACAATGATCATGAGATTCTAAAATTTTTATCAAATGAAAAAATTTCATTTTTATGGTTGAGTAAAATTCCATTGTATATGTAGGTATATAAATATTTAATATTACATATAAATAATATGTAATATATGTATAAATATAATATACATATATATTATTTTGTATGTATATATATATACACACACACATAATGATGCTGCTGTGAATGTTGAAGTTCATGTGTCATTTCAAATTTGTATTTTTGTTTTCTTCAGATATTTACTCAGCAGTTGATGTCAGGTCTGAGCTGGTTCTGTTCTAAGAGTATCCTATCCCCCTGCCCAGCACTGAATCCTTTGTCCCAGAGGTTAACCTTGCTGACACAAGAAGGTCAGAGAGAGCGATTTCTATGGGCAGGGCTTGGGCTGGCATGGTCCCAGCACCAATCGGAGCTCTAGACCAGTCCCAATCTGCTAAATCAATGAACACCAGCAAAGGCTGCCCTCACCCCATTCAGAGGCCCTGCCAGGCCTGAGCTAGTACTACCCCCCTACAACTGTGCGTTTCCCTTGGCCACAGCAGCCTTTGCCCTAGAGTGATGCTGCACCATGTAGCAAGAGTGGCAGGAGAGGCTCAGCTCGGACTGGGGCATGCTCTGGGCGGTCGTGAGAGGTGGGCCAGAGTTCAGGGCATTTTCAGTTTGCTTCCTCTGCCTTCTTTGGGAGTAAGGAAGTGTGCACACAATGCGCACTAGCTGAGACTAGATTCATTGTCAGTCCCACCAAAGAGGGAGAGAATGACATGGCTCAGACTCCTCCCTGGGGAGTGATTAGCTCAAGCCACACAGTGGGCACCCCAGCCCTGGGGACCAGCACTGGAAGGACAAGTCCTTGTCTGTGTCCTTGTCCATAGGAACAGGTGCTAACCTAATTGCTTCTCTTCCCTTTCTACCCAATTTCCCATGAATCTTTCTTACAACTTTGGTTATAGGAGTCTGCCTGCCGGTATATAGTTTGTTTTCAATGAAAATTGCTGCTTGTATCGATGTATTTCCGATGTGTTTGTGGGGAGTATGTGAACTCTGCATCTTTCTAACTGCTGCCTTGATCTCCTTCCCGATACCATTTAAAATAGTGTAGTTCACAAAGGCAAGGAAATCTAAAATTGTTTTTACAAACCCAGAATTCAAGATAAGAGTTACCAAAAAAAGAAACTAAAGGCAATTGGTACTTATGAATACCTATGAAAAGCAGCGGTGATTTTTTTATATTGTTCCTAAGAGGGTGAATTATCATCATGTATTATAGAACACATGATCCAATTTTGGTTCATTCAAAATTTTTGAACTATTTATTACATTAATTAAACTTCTAGACATTTTCCTAAATGTCATGCTATTTCAAAATGTTCAGGAAGTTCAGTCTAGCATTATTTGTAACTGCAAGCACAGACAACTGGAAATAACCTAATAACCATCAGTTATGAAAATTACATAAATATATCTCATTCATAAATTGACATTATTTTCTCCAACTGAAATAAATCAGGTCGATCTGTAAGCACTTTTTTGAACAATGTTCAAGGTGGATTGGTCCTAAAGGAGAGATGTCTTTGCCAGGACATGACTGAGCTCTAAGTTAATCAGTCTAAGGATATGTATTTAATGCGAGCCACATGCCAAAGAAAGAAAGACAGAAAATTACTCTTAGCCAAACTGCACCCTATTCTCTCCTCTCCTCTCTACCTTGAGAAGCAGTAAGACTTCCACATAAGACAGCTGGAGGTGAACAAATAAATGCAAAGGTAAACAGAGGTCATTTCATGTTGTTAGAATTGAGTATTATCTACCTGTAATGAATCTAAAGATGAGAGAGTCCTTAAAGGAGAAGGAGAGAATGTTAAACTCCAGGAACAGTGATCCTTGATAGCAGGCATATTTCTTACCCTACTTCATCCTCCAGAGTCAAATTAATCCAATTTTCAAAATCTGGTAGGTAGAGACGACAGAAGAAAAATAACTCTCACTATTCAACTATATTCTTTTTGTTTATAACAATTATAAGTTAAGGGAAATAATACAATTTAACACACATATTGATTTTTATAATTATACAAAACTAGATATTCTGATTACTGGCCTGTTTTTCATTTAAATAGTTATAGTAATTTTTAATTCCTAAGAATTACTAAAATTTAATGTTATCAAGTCTTCATCCTGAT
>SJYC01032083.1:0-14068 GCA_006408675.1 Madoqua kirkii | reverse complement strand
TCCATACTGTCTTCCATAGTGGCTGTGTCAGTTTACATTCGCACCAACAGTGCAAGAGGGTTCCCTTTTCTCCACATCCTCTCCAGCATTATTTTCAGATAGGATTTGGCTGATGGGCAGCTGATGACTGGCAACTGCAGAGCTGCTGTATAAACAGCTTCTTCTGATGGTTCCCCATCACCTATGGGATAAGTGTCAAATGCCTCAACAGGGCAAGAAAAGTGTTTTTCTGACCTAGCCTCCTTGAACTTTCAGAGGCCTCTCTCTAATCCCTCCTTGTTCCTCCTACACACCTGCAAATTCTCTTTGCCTAGAATGTCCTTCTCTCTTCTCCTTAGCAAGGTCCTGCTTAATCTTCAGTGAAAGTGAAAGTCGTTCAGTTGTGTCTGACTCTTTGCGATCCCGTGGACTATATAGTCCATGGAATTCTCCAGGCCAGAATACCAAAGTGGGTAGCCTTTCTGTTCTCCAGGGGATCTTCTCAACCCAGGGATCGACCCAGGTCTCCTACACTGCAGGCGGATTCTTTACCAACGGAGCCACAAGGGAAGCTTTTTCTTCAGAGGCTATCACAAATGTCCCATGTTCTCTATGGATCTCTCACTCTTTAACTATTGCAGCCTCCTAACTCGCCTCCAGGCAGAATGAACGCCCCTCTAAGTCTTGTGTTGGCTGCGTCGCTACCTCCTCCGTTAAATATAACCTCTTGTGGGCAGGGACCGGGTCTCCCTCACTACCACATCCTTCTTTAGCATTTAACCCAGAACCTGGCAGGGAAAAGGTGAGCAGCAGATTGTAGTTACTAAGTTGCTAAAATACATTTCAAGAGGATGAAGATTTTTCTCTACTGAAGTTTGTATTGCTATCTAAAACGGTGACCTTGTTAATTATCAATGGGTCCCACGGCAGAGATGTGAATTTTTCAACTCCTTTGAGAAAAGAGGTCAACTGGGAACCAGAGAAGAGCCGGAACCTTAAAATATACCCCCCAAAAAATCTCAAACACATAAAATGACTACATTCCCATCTAATGCAAAATAGCTTAACCAAAGCCCACTTTAAATGAGCCACTTAAATAAATGCTGACAGGACATACGCCTATCGAGGCTTTCACTTGGTTTCAGAGCCTTCTCTCTCACACAGTTATCTTTTTTTCTTCTTTTTCCAGAATCTTGTCTCATTTTCCAAACACTGCTCACTCTTTCAGCCTATGAAAAAGCTGAAGTGATGTTTTCTTCTTCCTAAACTGACAACAGAGAGGCCAAAGCAGTGCTTGGGCAAGAAAGCAGAGAGATCCCTCTCCTTTCAGTTTCAGATTTAGCAGAAAGGATGTGCAGTCTCCATTGACCTTCATGCTTTCTGCCCACCGCCAGACCTAAGGAGTGCTGGTTCTGTGTGTGTGTGTGTGTGCATGCGCTCATTCGCTCAGTCATGTCTGACTTGAGTTTTTGCAACCCTCTAGACTGTAGCCCCAGAGAAGGCAATGGCACCCCACTCCAGTACTCTTGCCTGGAAAATTCCATGAGCAGAGGAGCCTGGAAGGCTGCAGTCCATGGGGTCGCTGAGGGTCAGACACGACTGAGCGACTTCACCTTCACTTTTCACTTTCATGCATTGGAGAAGGAAACGGCAACCCACTCCAGTGTTCTTGCCTGGAGAATCCCAGGGACAGAGGAGCCTGGTGGGCTGCCATTCTTGGGGTCACATAGAGTCATACATGACTGAAGCGACTTAGCAGCAGCAGCAGACTGTAGCCCACCGGACTCCTCTGTCCCTGGAATTTTCCAGGCAAAAACACTGGAGTGGATTGCCATTTCCTCCTCCTGGGATCCTCCTTCCTGACCCAGGGATCAAGCTTGGGTCTCCACATCTCCTGCGTTTGCAGGTAGGTTCTTTACCAGTAGTGCCACCTGGGCCTCCCTGCCAGTTCTCTGAATTCTCTGCAAACCACATTTCCACTTGGCCAGCTGTGTCCTGGGGGCTTCCCTGGTTGCCCAGCGGTCAAGAGTCTGCCTGCCAAGCAGGAGATGCAAGTTCAGTCCCTGGGTCTTGAATATGTTCTGGAGAAAGAAATGGCAACCCGCTCCAGTATTCTTGCCCCAGGAAATCCCATGGACACAGGAGCCTGGCCAGCTACATTGCATGGGGTCTCAGAGTAGCAAACAGCAACAGCTGTGTCCCACTAGTCATGATCAGTAGGGGGTGCTAGAGAGCGACTGTGAGGCTGCAAGAGGAGGCAGGCGCTTGCCCCTTTCTCTTGTCCCTTTCAGGCTCACTGAAGCTGGTGGTGGCAGCAGCAGTTCCGTCCTGTGTCAACAGATAAGTTTTCAGCATTTGCAGAAAATGGCTTATCGCATATTCCACCCCTTGCCCCACTGACGCCAGATGCAGCCAAGCAACATCCCCCATAAGATTCTGAGTTTCAATTCCAGGAATCCTCCTCTGAGTTTCTAAGGTTTAAAAAATGTTCCAGTCTTTTTTATTTTGTTCCTCCAGGCCTTCAAGGTGGTGGTTATTTTTCTGCGGTTGTAACATCTTGAAACCTTAAGGCCATCTTCTTTTTCTTCATATTTAACTAGGTAACAACTTTCTACTTTGCTAATAATTCTTGATATTAAATTCTTTCTGTTTTAAAAACTGGTGTACCTCTGTCTTGTGATGGAAATCTGGCTGATACTAGCTGGTGTTGGAAACTGTTTCAGCGGCCTGTTCCCTCCTCTGCACCCACTGTGCGGCTTCCTACGCTGATGATGCCTGTTAAGGTGCCCTGACTGACAGGTCCCATGCACACCCCTGGATTCTCCTCCTGGGTTCTGCAGTCCTCTCCCTGTGGTTTTCATGCTTGTCACAAGCTCCAGTTTCCACTTCAGCCCCTATTCTGATCATGGGGGACCCAGGCTCAAGTCCCCAACACCCACCCTTGTACAGTAGTTCACAGTCTGTTCGGACTTTCCAAACCTCCAAACCTATGTTAAGTTCCCCGATTGCTAACAAGTGGTTCCGTGGTGGGAAGGTTTTGTTTTACAACTTTTTTTTTTTTTTTCTGATTTCTGTGATGTGTAAATACTCCCACCAGGACCAATTTCACTGAACGTAGAGTGGGGGCTGGAAATACAGTAGTACTCTATTATGTGAGCTTTCTAGGTGTCTCAATTGTAAAGAATCTGCCTGCAGTGCAGGAGACATGGGTTCGATCTCTGGATCAGGAAGATCCCCTAGAGAAGGAAATAGTGACCTGCTTGAGTATTCTTGCCTGGAGAATCCCATGGACAGAGAAGCCTGGGGATTATAGTCCACGGGTCGCAGAAGAGTCGGGCATGACTTAGTAACTAAATAACAAAACAACTCTATTATAAAGTAGTTTCATTATAAGGATAAAATAGACACAATACCTACTACTACTAAGTCGATTCAGTCGTGTCTGACTCTGTGCGACCCCATAGACGGCAGCCCACCAGGCTGCCCCGTCCCTAGGATTCTCCAGGCAAGAACACTGGAGTGGGTTGCCATTTCCTTCTCCAGACACAGTATCTAGTGTAAATAATTGAAATACATAGTAAAATAATTAAAAATTATGAGTTTTGAGTATATTCTTTCTTTTTAATGTAATTTATCTAGTTGTTTGGGCTTCCCTGGTGGCTCAGCAATAAAGAATCCACCAGCAATACAGGAGCCACAGGAGACATGAGTTTGATCCCTGACTCAGGAATATCCCCCGAAGAAGAAAATGGCAACCCACCCCAGTATTCTTGACTGGGAAATCCTATGGACAGAAGAGCCTGGTGGGCTACAATCCATAGGGTTGCAAAGAGTGGGACATGATGAAGCAGCTTAGCATGCATGCACACATTTAGTTGTTTTTGCATTTAACTTGCATTTTTATTGTTTCTACTTGACAACTGGGCCACAGAATTTCTGAAAATTTAATTAGCTCCCACCAGCCAATGAGAGCTAGCTGTGATATAGGAAAGGGTCAGTACTGTATCTGCAAAGTATCCCCCCCGTATCCATGGAACCCTGAAGCTATGCAGGGCAAGCACGATGTGAAAAGCACCGCTCTGGGGATCAATAAACTCAGGACATCATTCTATTTCATGCCATCACCACAACAACACATCTCAAATACAAGTCAGTGATTTGCAGGAGCATCCTGCAAGGCATATAAACACAGACACCCCAGAACTCCAGGGATACCAGCCTCCTACCATTATAAAATGATCCTGGACTTCACTGGTGGGCCTGTGGTTAAGAATCCACTTGCCAATGCAGGGTACACGGGTTCAGTCCCTGGTCCAGGAAGATTCCACATGCTGAGGAGCAACTAAGCACAAGCCACAGCTACTGAAGCCCGAGTACTGAGCGCCTGCGCTCCTCAAGAGAAGCCGCCCCAGGAAGAAGCCTGCGCCGCAACTGGAGCGGCCCCTGCTAGCCACTACCAGAGAAAACGCCGCACAGCAGCGAGACCCAGCGTAGGCAGAAATCCAAGCAAATAAAAAGGATCCCTCGGCCTTTACACAGAATGGCTGCAACTGCGTCCCAAAATATAAGTAAATATTTTAAAAAGAAACAGGTAGTAGAGATGTAGCTGTCACAAAGCAAAGGAGGAGGACACAAAGAGAAAAGCCAGTTCATACTTCTGTGAGGACTTCGCTGAGTCGCAAACATAATATCAACAATCATGACTGTAATGTGAAACACGGCTTCAGTTCTTGGTATTTATAGAATGAAACCCTTTGAACTGGCTCCCCATTATTTCAAATGTCTTTCCTGAAATGTCTGTGCGTACTGGTTGTGTTTCAAGGAACTCTAGGACCAAATTCATGGGTTTCATCAAAATGAAAGGGTAAAGCTTTCACCGGACTTAATACCTGAATAATAAGAAATCAAGTTGTAACCTTGAATGAATTCCAGAGACAAATTAGTTGCTGATTTTGCAAGGCAGTTCAGGTCTGGAACAGCTAATGTTTGCCACATGGTAGGCACTGGTCAAAGTGCCACCTACCCAAAGAGGCAAGCACTATTTTACCCCCGTTTTAACAAGGAGTACATGGAGGCATTGAATTTAACTTTCTAAGGTCACACAGTTAGTAATGGCAGAGGCAGGCATTCAACACACCCAGGCTGAGTTTACAGCCCCTTCACCATTGTGCTGCGCTGACTTCTTCTCAAAGCCACTTAACCCTTGCTGCTAAGAACTTTCTAGAGCCGGAAGCTGCAAGAAAGAATTTTGAGAATCTGCCACCCCCCCCCTTTCCTGCCCCGTCTCCATACATTCTGACTCCTGACTTCACAGCCTGTTTGTTTTGAAGGTCTTCCTTTATAATCATTACTGGCTTGCTGAGTCTTCTTTGCAGGGCGAGGGCTTTCTCTCACTGTGGGGCGCAGGGTCTCTAGTTGCATCCTGCAGGCTTAGTTGCCCTGCGGCACATGGGCTCTTAGTTCGCCGACCAGGGATTGAACCTGCATCCCCTGCACTGGAAGGCGGATTCTTAAACACTGGACCGCTAGGCAAGTCAAGACTTAATCTTTGATTCAGAAAACAAAGACGGTGTCATCTGCCTGACACCCCTCCCAAACTCTTCTGACCCATGGTCTCACGAGCGAAAGAATCCAAGCTGGATGCGTGGTTTCTCCCCAGATGATATTAATACCAAGAGGTGCCTAAGTATAGCTGGAATGTGCTATACTTTCAGAAGTGGTGGTCAGTAGCGTCATTTATCACACTACCTCCCCACGTTTACTCTCATAACTATACTCAGATGTAGGTTTCATTTTTACCGATGAGGCAACTGAGGCTTCTTAAAGTTACAGTGCCCTGGAAACATCCCTTGGCTAGGCAGTGGCCAAGCAGAGCTGCAGAGAAGCCACTCCAGCCTCGCCCTTCTCCTACCTGCTCCTTCTCAACAGCACTTCTCTGCAAGGAGGAGCCATGTTGGAGGGACCCCCAGGCACACATTACTCGAATTACGAATTACGCTTAACTACTGCAGAGACTTATTATGCATTTTCATCTTCTTAGTGCTTTCTAATTAAAAAGGAGGGAAACACCGTGATCTTTTTGCTATGTAACGTCTGTTTTCTCTGAGTGGAAAGCAGAGGGCCCCCAACGAGAGCCTTTGCATAATAGAGCTCATTGTATTGCAATCAGCTGTTTAAGTGCAGAGTTCTCCAAGGTCCTTTTTTACTGGAGAGAGTTAATTAACAACAGTCACTAATCACTTCCCGGAGCTCTGTCTTGATTACCAAGAATATGTGAATCTACTTAGTCACCTAAAAATTTAAAGTGTGCCCTTACTGTAACAGGCTTTAATTAATGGTAATAATAATATTATTATTCCTGTTTAATATCAATGGAGTGCTTACCAAGGACCAGGTGCTCTGCTATGTGATTTTTATTTAATCCTCACAAGGACTTTAATTAGAAGCAGGCAATATTGTTTTTCTTTCCACCTTGCGCTTGAAAATCCCGAAGTAAGGTTAAGGTGAAAGTTAAAGTTGAGGCTTGATCCTAGGTGTATGCAAGCCCAGGGCCTTGATGGCCTCCACATCCTAGGGAATAATAAATCATTTTGTTTTATATTATAACAAAACATGCCTTTACTCACCTAGCAGAGCTTAGAGTCATGACATCTAAGAAAATGAAGACACTTAGAGCAACAAACTGAAGTTACCAACCACCTGTGGGCTTCCCAGGTGGCACACTGGGTAAAGAATCCACCTGCCTATGAAGCAGACACAGCAGCCATGGGTTTGATCTCTGGGTCGGGGAGATCTCCTGGAGGAGGACATGGAAACCCACTCCAGTATTCTTGCCTGAAGAATCCCAGGCACAGAGGAGCCTGGTGGGCTACAGTCCATGGGGTCACAAAGAGCTGGACATGACTGAGTGCACACACACCGTGCCAGCTAAGCCCATGGCAAGCAGCAATGAATTCTCCCAGTTGGCGCCCCTAAGACTAACCTGGACAAGACAGTATGCTGGTGGCCTCTGAGTAGCCAAGTGGAAGCCCAGCTGAGTGGTGCCATCTATTAACTCTTCTAGCTGAGACTGGTCTTCACTGTACAGATCCTCCAGGACCAATAATCCGGTTGTATGGTTAGTGGGAACCAAACAAAGAATTTAGGATTAGAAGAGGAGTCCCCAACCTCTGGGATCTAAAGCCTGATGATCTGAGCTGATGTAATAATAGTGTGTTAGTCGCTCAGTTGTGTCCAACTCTTTGTGACACCATGGGCTGTAGCCTGCCAGTCTCCTCTGCCCATGGAATTCTCCAGGCAAAAATACTGGAGTGGGTTGCCATTCCCTTCTCCACAGGATCTTCCTGATTGAGGGATTGAACCTGTGTATTTTGCAAATCTCCTGCATTGACAGGCAGCTTCTTTACCACCTGCACCACCTGGGAAGCCCTCAGGGCCAGGAGGGGGTGTTTATGGGGGAGGGATACCAAGCCGAGTAAGAAACTCTTGCCAACCATAGTTCCTAGGGAGATGAAGTTCAGAGTGGCATTGTCTGTGGAATTCTCCAGGCAAGAATGCTGGAGTGGGTTGCCATGCCCGCCTCCAGGGGATCTTCCCCACCCAGGGATTGAACCTGTGTCTCTTATGCCTCCTGCATTGGCAGGCAGGTTCTTTACCACTAGCACCACCCGGGAAGCCCAGTCTCTACCATATTTGGTAGAAAGAGTAACATTGATTATGAAGTACTGCCCTAGGCCTTGCTGGGAAAATTTTACTAGTACATGAGCTGAACTTCCTTCTGAAAATTTGAAAACTTCTGAATTCTGGAAATGGTCTGACTTCAAGGAGACCTGAATGGGGCAGTGGGCTGATGGGGCTGTCCCTGTAGAACAGTGCTGAGCGCATGGAAAGGGCTCCAAGAGTGAGCAGGGCACAAGTGTGACCTGGCGCCAAACTGGGGTCCATGTCTCATTCCACTCCCCTCCCACCTGACCTTGATAAACTGCATAACATTTCTCAGGCTCCTCATGTGAAGTGAAATGATGGCCATTATGCAGACAGAATCAGGGGATGCATGCAAAGTACTTGGTAAATTGCTTGGTACATCACAAATACTAGTGGTAGCTATTATAATTATTGCACTCTGACATAGATTAAAATTACTCTTTTATAAAGGATTCGGCATTAGAGCCAAACTCAGAAAACAAGGTAGTTAAACCTGTGTTGGTATTCCGAGAATTTTACAGAGAATAACAAGGCTACCCAGTGTATTAATCCAAGCTGACCTTTTGTGCCTTCTTTAATCAGATTAAAGTACTTTTCATTAAAATAGTTTTAGTTTGCTTTCATGTAATGTTCTTGATGGATTCCCCACCCCCAGAAGTTCTAAGACAAAAACAAGAATAAAAGGGTTATTTCTTGTTTTCACCAATACAAGCTGTTTCAGAGGAACAGGTGAGGATGGGAAGATGGAAAGAACTCAGTAAGGATGCTGTTCTCAGGACTGTAGGGTTCAGCACTTTCTACTCCCTTCCCCCCTTGGTGGGGTGGCTGCAGACGTGTGCCACTCACTCCCAAGAGAACTTGCCGCTTGTTGGGAGTGTCGCTGGTGGACAACTTCACATTCTCTCCAATTACATGCGTTACATGTGTGCTAAGACCTCTCTTTCTCCATGTGGCTGGCAGGTCCTAGGGCCAGGCCACTCCTGCCTTCAACATGATTCCTTTAATGGGCAACTATCGCTGGGGATGCCCCGTTGTCCTGTCTTCACTTAGAACTGCAGTCTGAAGCTCATTCAACCCAAGCCTTTCTCCCCTCTCTTCTCGTACAGATATCTGATCTGTAACTGGAATCTAAAGACTCTCCTTGCCCAGTTGTGCTTTCTCCCGCTTTTTTAGTCAGAGACAATCCCCCCAAGTAAATACATTGCTCTTCTAATCACTTCTAATTCCACCTTGGTGTTTGCTCCTTAAAGGACCCAAACTGACACAAAGGACTTGGACTTTATTTCCCAGAATCCCTTGCCTTGGGAGTTATGGATGCTATTGAGGTTTTGCCCCTGAGATGTTCTTGAAGAAGATGTGGAAAGAAGGAAGAAGGGAGACATTAATCTCCGTGTAGCTGACAATTGAGCTCCAGCAGATTTGGGATTTTGCAATAACCCGACTCCACATTCCACTGTCGAATCACCAGGCTCATGGGCTCAGGATGCTGACACTGGCAGCTGCAGAGAACCTCAGATCACAATTGCTATGGCAGGGTTTCAGAGCTGTGCGGCAGCATCTCTTTAGCGCCTGCCCTTCCAACTTTTCCAATAATTTCATAAGCACCCATTTAAAAAATTCAATTTCTTTCTGTTTAAAACACCTGAGGTGATTTTCATTTCTTGAACTAAATGCTGACTGATATAGCAAATGGATTTGCAAGTTGCAAACTTAACTTGCTTATGCTCAGGGAAAACATTTAATAAAAGCTGTTACCTTCTACGAGCTTCTCCACGGGCTCAGTGGCAAAGAATCCACCTGCAATGCAAGAGATGCAATTAGATCCCTGAGTTGAGAAGATCCCCTGGAGGAGGGCACGGCAACCCACTCTAGTATTCTTGCCTGGAGAATCCCGTGGACAGAGGAGACTGGCTGTATTCCGTGGGATTACAAGAAATTGGACATGACTTAGTCACTAAGCATGCATGCATACACATTACTTTCTAAAACTTGGAAGGGAGACTATATACCTACCAAACTAGTAACTCAACAGGAAAAGATTATAAGGATGTAGAGGATTCCTTTGTGCTGGCTGCTCCTCACAAGGTGCTTCAAGAAAAATTGAGCTCCAGTAGGGATTTTCCAGAGAGCAAGCAAGATGGAAGGGAAGAAGTCATCCAGGAATTAAGGTTTTCACTGTGTTGGAAAAGGCTACGAATATATACCTGGTTTCCTTGAACCAATCCTTGAGATAATCCTTGTTTATATGGGCAAAAGTGTTTCAGTTTGAAAAATAAACTACGTGGCCATCCTACTTACGCCCTAAATAGCTAGAGAGAGGGGACTATTGTTCAAAACATTTTTCAAAGACCCATTGAATCGAGATCTTTTAGTTAAACAGTAAGTCAAACAAAAGTAGCCCTCACTGACTAAGGATCACATGAAGATGCTGCCTTGCAGCTCAACTTAGTGTTTTAACAGGCTTCAGTGTGTGGCGCTATCAAACTGCGGAACTGAAACAGCCGGACTCTATGGTCCTTCCCACCGTGTCCTCTGCCTGACTTTTGTCTGTAGAAGAACTTTAGTCAAAAGAGTTTAATTAGGGAAGTGAGAAAATGCAGAAACAAAGGCAAACAGTCAGAGAAGACCAAATGATAGTAAAGCAGTCATTAAGCATCGCCAAGGACCTCTAGGTCCTTCTCGAGGGCTATAGATAGTATTCTGAGCCATGTCCTGTGAGCTGTCTTACAGATACTGAAATCCCCACCAGGTGGAAGAAGTTAGCCTCATGATGACCAGACTGTAGCTTTGACCTAAGCTGCAACAATTCCAAGAACTATCTTCAAGGAAATGAGAACAAACTGACCGTGCAACTGAGATTAACTGTACTTAAAACAATCAAGATGACGCTGATCAGACCACTGCATGACCAATTGCCCAGATGACTGTCACCTGACTGTGCTGTTTCTGCATGTAGCCCCCTCTCTCCCCCGATAAAAGCTCTAACCCATTGATTGTCAGGATAGGGGAGTCAAAGAGTTGACCTTTGGACAGGAATCTGCCCATCCCCCAAGTTGCCAGCATTCAAAATAAAGCAAAATTTCCTTTCCATTAACCTGGCCTCTTTATTGGATTTTCAGTGGCAAGCAGCTGTACCCTTCAGCTACAGAAGTGTGATGGGTATAACAACAAGGTGGGCTTAAGGTAATGTCTAGGAGAGAACTTGGGGAGGGCTTCTGGCATATGGAACTCACTAGGCACAAATGGAGTTGTATTGCCAACAAAATTATAAAACTGGTTTGCAGACACTGCAGATTTTTAAGCAAGTCCTGGATCCTCTAAATTCTCACATATAGAATAAGCTGTAAAAGCTGTGTCACGGCCAGAGGTGTCTTACTCTGCAAAAACTGCTTCAGATGTGAATGTGGCGAAGAAGGGAACAGCAGGAGGAAACTCTCAAGGTCAGGGTCAGGGAATGCAGAAGAATATGGCTAGGAGAGTTTTTCCAACAGAACAGAGCCAGCGCAAAACCAAGTAGCTAATTCCCCTGCAGTTTAACACTCAGAAAACCTTTGGGGATAGGTATAAACAAGCCCCATTTTATAGATGGAGAGACTAAAATTCAGACAGTTTGACTGATTTCTCCAGGACCGCACACAATTGACTGTGCAGATTTAAAGCAGGTTGCTCTGACTCTTGAACGGATGTTCTTTCCACTGAGGTCAGCCATCTCTCTATCCAGGGAGCTTCAATTCGAGGATGCAGTTAATAATGCATCTGCTGGGTAGATGCCTGCTTGTCTAACCTGCCCTGAACATTCATGGGACACATTGCTCAGTCCACCAGGAGAGGAGAAGCGCTCCCATTACTTGATTTATTTGCCTTATTTCTGAACAGAATAAAGTACTCACCACTGGCATGACTGGCCTCCTTATTTCATACCAGATTTGTTCTAAATGACTTCAGGCTGTTTCCCAAAAAAGCCAGACTTAAAGGACAAAGATTTACCACCGCACAAGTTATTCAAAAGAAATGTTTTAGCTCTGGCCATATTTAACCTCTATCTCTGAAAGCTACTGGGCAATTGAAAAGAACAAGGGGATCACTTTTCACTGGGTCTGAAGACCCCATTTTTAGCTACCTGAAAAAGAGACAGTATAAGCTGCATCAACTCCAGGGGACATCTTTTAATGACCAAGAATATCAGTGACAAAGCCAATACTTCTCTCCAAATGCCACATTAATAATTGGACACGAACTTCCCTGGTGGTCCAGTGGTTAAGAATCCACCCGCCAGTGCAGGGGACACAAGTTTGATCCTTGGTCCGGGAAGATCCCACGTTCTGTGGGGCAGCTACTCAAGCCCTTGCATCCAGAGCCCATGCTCTGCAACAAGACAAACCACCACAATGAGAAGTACGTGCATCGCAGCTAGAGTGCAGCCCCTCATCACCACAGCTAGGGAAAGCCTGCACAAAGCAGCAAAGACCCAGCACAGCCAAGAAGATAGTTTAAAAATAAAAAAATAATAGTTGTACAAAATTGTCACACCCCTGCAACTTCTCTTCTAAAAATTAAAATGAAGCTGATATCAAGGGATATTTTATTTGTGTATCTCCTTGACTTTATAAGAAGTAATAAGGACTGTAGTTGACTCCTGAAAGGGGCAGCCTAAACCTTTGTAAGGTCTCAAACCCAATCTGTCCCACTTCAAATGATGCCCACTTACCAGTCTCGATCCCTTTTACAAATGGTCTTTTTTTTTTTTTTAACGAAGAAAGGATGTTTTGAAGGCAGTTGAGTTTTCAGAACAGTAAGTGATAATATGGCCTCAGAGCAGAAAGGTCATAAATTACACCCTGTGATGGCCCGGCCGCAGCACGTCCTTGAGTTCTCGTGGAAAGTCCTTGTGTAGCAGTGAGTAACGGGTAGAACACACAGTGTTTTTCTTCAGAGTTCACAATGCTCCTTTCGTTCTTTGCTCACAAAGCATTCACCAAACTGTGTGAAGGGCACATCTGAGGGCCTTCTTTACATGGCCAAGAATATCAGTGACAATGCCAATACTTATCTCCAAATGCCAGATTGGACACAAGTTTGCAGGGCCAGAGAACAAGACATGAAGCAATTATGCCCCAAGTAATCATTATCACTTATCAACAGATGAGTGGAAATGTGGGAAAAAATAAAACCCCACATTTGTGGGTACAGAATCTGAAACTACTGGGTCAAAAGCCCACTGTAAACACCAGCCCATTCTATCCGTTCTGTTGGGCGTTTTTGCTAAAATCTAATAATGATCTGATGACAGATCTATCAAAGATTTTACACAAACCTGACTGCATACGGAACTTGTTGATATGCATTAAAACAAACCAGTTCACAAAAAGGTAAGACCTTAATCTTCCACCATCTTTTGGGGGGTGATCCACAAAAAATAAGTTAAATCTGTACTTTCCCTATTCACTGGGTTAGATTGTTAATAGGCTTGGATACATCTTGATTGGATCCTAAGCACAAGCTGAAAACTGAGAAGACAGGTTTTGTCCATGTGAAATAGTTAATTTTGGGGAAGCATCTTAAAAGGGGTTCCCAAGCATAGTTGAGAATTTGGGGCAAAAAGAGATAAATCTTACAAAATGTGTGTGTGTGTGTGTGTGTGTGTGTGTGTGTGTGTGTTAAGAATAGGAATACATTGGAGATATGAATTGCCAGAGGCCTGGAAGAGTTTATTCTGTCACTTCTCTCTGGTCACTGGCTCACTGCTTTGGTGTGCAAGGCAATCTCAAGAATGCCAAGCACCTTCTTGCAATGTCTCACTCTTAGAGTTGTGCTATATAGCATTTCTGGGGGTGTCTATTATATTGGCAGTCTATATCCCCTAAATGTAAGCATGCTCAAGGTGAGATGGTGGGAAAAGACGTACCCCATCACCATCTTTCCTTCTCTTTCATTTCCTGCCTCCCTAGTTCTTACAACCCTCCAATGCTTAGCCAACACATCCTCCACCTCCATCCGTATGGTGGTTTGGTGAGTCTCCTCTTCTCCAGTGGCCCTCAGATTCCTCCAGCAGATGAATTCTCTTTGCCCACTCCGGAGATCATTTTATCAACAAGGGGGAAATTGAGCTGGAGCGGCCTAGGGACGCTGGAAGCCTGCATACAGCTGCTTGAGATGAAATGTCCTCAGTACAATGTGGGGACTCTTCTGGTGGGGGTGACCAGGGATCCATGGCCCTGCCATCCACTGTGCTACAGAATGCAGCCCCTTTCCCCTCCCGGGAGGTAGAGAGAGTGAGCAGATGGGGAATCCCAGCTCCTTCTTTGTAATCTTCCATTATTTCTTCAACCTGTTTCCCACACTTCAGGAGGTGAGAGAAGGTTGCTGATTAAAGGAGGAGAGACTC